>JAQGBF010000179.1:0-10968 GCA_034698245.1 Schendyla nemorensis | reverse complement strand
TGATGATGAAGGTGAAGTTGATGACCAGGATGGTGATGAAGATGATGATGATTTGTTTGTTGATGATGATGACGATGATGATGATGACGATGAAGAAGAAGATAGTAATGGAAGTTTAGATCAATATAAGGAGGAAAATGAGCAGAAGAAACTGTTAAAAGAAGCGCTTGATGAAAGCGGAGTTTTCAGCCGGTCCACAAGGGATGCAAAGGGAAGTAATGTGAGGCCCGGAAATGAAGAGGAGATGTTGGAATTTCTTGTGCGTTTATCCAAGAATCCCAAAGGATGGGCTCGCGTATCCGAAATACTTGGTATGTAAATAGTGATTTTTAGCTTGCCGGCAGCAAAATATATTGATTGAATTTTTGCGGTGTGTAGGAAAAATGGACTATGATTCATCAGCCAGGTTGAAGACAGCGCTGCAAGTGGAAGCCTTGAAAGAAAACCAGGTATATTGTGAAAATCTTACCCCGAAATGGCAAAAACAATAGTTTTTGACAAATGACTATAGATGGAAATAAACTGCGCATTTCAATTTCAAAAAGTGGCTTTTAAAATTTACTTTTATAAGTAATGATGTCACTATGACGTCTGGCCTATCATAATTTTACTTTAAAAATTTAGGTTTCACAAAAGTCACTTCTTTCACTTACCTATAAGTGAAATGTGGCTAGCTTGATGTCATTACCGACATCAAACTCATCACATTTTACTTCTGGATGTCGATTTTACAAAAGTGAGAAATTTCTCACTGCACAATTAATATAAATTATTTTCATTTGAATTTAAATTCTATAGTAAATTATTTATGAAAATGCCAGCTTAAACTTATCAAGCAACTAATATAAATAACTTAACATTCCTTTTAGCACTCCAAGCCAAGTTACATACCAAACCCATACAAATCATTTGGCAACTCCAATGGCGCTTTACCAGACAACCCAGCAAGAAATGAAAACAATGTTCTCAAAATGACTTCAGTGACAGACAACCAGACCAAGAATCAACATCCACAACCAGAAAAAAATCACCATGGGAAAGAAAATCTACAAGAAGCCAGACAGATGACTTCTAACCAGCATTGGCACAGGCCCAACATTAATAAGCAGTACAGCAAAGCCCACTCAAAGACTTTCATGCAGCAAAGCAAATATCCCAAACATGTGCCAAATGGTGACCCCTTCAGTGCTCAATTGCAAGAGAGGGAGCTGCAGAGGCTTGGACATGCTCACACAGGACCAATAAAAACCATTGCTGTGGATGTGCCAGGAAGTGCTGTTTTCTCAAATAAATACCCAAATGAGAATAACAAGCAGGCCTATATTGCTGTGTCAGTTTACAAACCTACCAAGGACAATTACCAGAAGATTGATATTGGGCCAAAGGTTAACAGTCTGCCAATAAGGTAATACATAGAGTATATTGGTAACTAGTTGTGGTATGATTGTATAGATAATGCATGGATTGTCTGACATGCATTATCTGTTTAACACACTCTTTAGATTGTTAGTGTTTCTTTGATGGTAGGCGTTATGCAGTCTTTTTGGCTATTCTTTGTGGGATTTCTAAATTGTACCTTAGGGTAATGAACCTCCCAGGGACGAAGTTATTGTTATTGAAATGTATTAAAAACATAGTATTATTGATTAATATTAGTTTGTAACAATTAAAAAATAAATTGAAGAACTACTAAATCACGGGTTTGGCTTAACTTTTTCGGAACGTATCTGCTATGCTTATTAACCAAAACCCAAGGGTTTTAATGCAATGGACCAAAATAAACAAGTTATCTCAACTCGAACTTGGCTTTTTGTGCGCACCAGAAGCCTAAAATGAGATCATTTAGCCAAATAACTCCTAACTCAGCAAATAATTACTGAAGAGAAATTTTGGCAGCACTTCCTTATAATCTTAACCTTACATTATGAAGATATAAGTGTTTGACTAATTTATGCATGTCTTGCACCTTATAACCTTATATTGTAAACAATCATGACAATTTTTTGCTGTTGGGGTATTATAGCTGAATCTTCTATGGAAGTCAGTTCCTATGACTACCATATGATGTCATTGCCTTATACTCCAGCACTTCATTATCCTTATAACCATAACATAAGGAAATAAGAGTATAAGAGTATAAGGCAAACTCTCTAATGAGGTTATCAAAACTCATTTGTTGAAGTTTGATTATTATTTGCTAAATTAAGAGTGATTTAGTTAAAAAATAATCGCATTTTAGGCTTCTGGCATGCACAAAAAGCCAAGTTTGAGTTAAGATAACTTGTTTATTTCTGCCCATTGCATTAAAACCCTTGAGTTGGTTAATAAGCATGGTGAGCAGATACGTTTCCCAAAACTTGAGCTAAATCCATGAATTAGTAGTTCATATGGTCCCCTTGTAAGATGAAGTTCTTTATAAACCATGTGTGTACATGTTCTTAAAAAAACTGAATTTTTATTCTGATGGTGTTTGATATGTGTACTGCTGCACTACACATACCCTAGCTGGGAAATAGTGCAGTAACAAGGCATCATAGCATTCTATTACTCACTAGATTTTGTAGATACTGTATGTCCACTATAATAATGCACTTGTAAGTCAGACTAAAACACTTTTTTTTACTAAATAAATAAAATAAAAAATATTTTTGTACCCATAGCGTTGCTGTCAAGAGCAAACTGTTTTATAAAATACTTTTATCGTTTAGATATCCAACTGCAGCTCCAACAATAAAATCAGCTTACACTATGGAGAAGCCAAAGACAAAAGTGGCAGGCGGTACGGGCAATAAAGGAAAAGGACATGTTGCTGAAAAACTGTTTCCACAGAAGGGAGGAAAACACGGAAAAGATAAACCAACAAAAGCTAACAAGCAAAAGCCTGGACATAAACAGAAAGGTGGCCACAAGCTTGATAAGCAAAAATTTAAAGGGAAGATGGCTACCGATGATATAGAGGTTTGTAAATGTTGTACTGTATAATTGTTTCTTGCATATGCCAATTGCTAAATTAGGCGTATTCCTTTTTACTACGTGTAGCACTACATGTCAAAATTTGTATTTCTTTTTGCAGTGCCTTTTCACCGTAGTGGCAAGCGCTTGCATTTCTTTTTACATCGCTTGCATTACTTCCACTACGTCTCTCCGAGACGTAGCGCTTGCTTTACAGTGTCGAAGTGGGAAGCGCTGCAAAAAGAAATGAAAATGTTGGGTTGGAGAATTTTTTTAAATGGTGTTTAGGGGAGTTTTGAGATGGGGAAAATTTTAAAAATAGGTCTTTAGATCAGAGAATTTTATTAAAATATTTTTTAGTATGTTGGAAGTCCTAATATAAAATTTTATTTTCCATTCCAATAAATTCCCTTCATGTAGTGCATCTGAGGTAACAATTGCATTTCTTTTTAACCCACTCCACCACACTACAATGATGTCATTTCCTGCCGCCATTTGCAACTATAGTAGTACTACTTGTAGTAAAAAGGAATACGCCTATAGTTTCCATTATTTAGTTACGATTGTTAGATTAAAAAAGATTTACATGATTTCTTCATGATTTCCACTACGAAATCGCACTACACTCACTGCATATCACTTGATATGCAGTGGATGTAGGACGCTTTGGCAGCGCTGTCACTACAGAGAAAAAGCGTTGCAAAAACACTTAGATTTTCTAATTTTAGTGTTACATGCAGTATAAGAAATACAACTCTGAGCTAAATTAATCACTGTTTGAATGGTTTGTGCAACAAAAATGCTAGTAACGTACTAAATCCGGATTTTTAGTGTAGTAAAAAGAAATACGACTCGGATGTTGCACAAATGGATGAATCGAGGGGGCAAACAATGGCCAAAAAGTGTTTATAAATCCGACCCCAAGATTTCTGTTGTCATTTGCACAAGAATACTTGCTTCCCAAAAACGGGAACTCATCCCATTCTTCACTTTAATTAAAAAAAGTAAATGAAACTAAAAAAAATAAATTAATTAAAAAAAATGTGCTACCTGTTGCAGGAGCAAACAATTTCCCATTGTTATTAACGGTGCCATGATTTAGGATTTACTAAATCTAAATCTCTACGGGATTTACCCTTAATGTTGGTCCCCTCGGCACGGATGGATGGATGAATAGATGCACTTAGTGCAAATCTTACTGTAAGGGCGCGGCGCTTTGCAGCAGAGAAGGCAACTTTTGGGAGGAGAGTCATACTTCTCTCCTTCATTTACTTCTCGCTAGAGTAATATACTGATGTGATACTTGTGTAAAAAATATATAACAAACCTGAATTATCGGCTAATTCATTTATTTGTGATTGATTACGATATTATTCTCTGTTTGTTTAAACCTTCCGATGACGTACGCCCGGCCATAACGCGGAGGCCGAACATGTACGTTTTGTACAGGTGTCTGCACATGCTGATTAGCCGTCACCCCTCTTGCACCCTGCTGAGAACCCCCAACTCCTCCCCTAAATGCCCAGGAAAGCCAACAATCCTATCCAGTGAAGCCAACATTAGCCCTAAACCCCAACAAACAACAATTTCTATGGTAAGAAAAATTCATAAAACCCCCTCCCAAAAAATACCACTGATTCTTTTCATGACAATAAACACACTAAAAACAATCCAGAATCCATCACCCCATCACCCGACCAGATCAAAAAAAAAATTCTCGTCACCAAAACACATTTTGTACATGTACGTCCTCGGAAGGTCAAGTGAATATAGGTGTATCTTTCCCTCTGTAGTGAAAAGTGGTTGACGTTTGGTTTTTTTTTGTATCATACAGTATGATCTTGATCTTCTTGGTTTCTCTTTTGCAGAATAAATGTGGTAATTCGTGGATGCGTGATGTTTCGTGATGGTTCGTTCTGGTTGGGACATTTATGGATTTTGCCGGGATTTGTCTAGTATAGTGTCGTATAGTTATTTATTCATCGAGTCAGGAGTCACCGTGTTGTTTGAAGAAGAGTGGTTATCTTATTTTTAAGAATACCGAAAACTGTAGTGAGGTAAGATTGATTAGTAGTTTTTTTTTTTTTTTTTTTTTAAATAGTTTTGGTTGTGGTGAATTTTGAAATGTGTTTATTATAGTTAGTGATGTACGAGTATGAACTAAAAAATAGTAAGAACGCGGCTGAAAACGCCAGCCGGGCGACGACCAGTCCATTTTTTATTCTAGTGGGGGAATGGGGGAAAACTTTTCAAGTAGGAATAAATGAGAAAGCAATATATGATGTTTGGTTGATTGAACTAATAATAATGCCCCCAAAAAATAGCATTTCTCCTAAACTTACCACAATGGCCTCCAGAAAGCCTAACTTCGCTACTGTAAAAGATATAATTATTTTTTTACTCACTTACTAACAAAAGAATTGAAGTTTTTTTTATTGTTCTGATTAAATTAATAACAGAGAATAACGTAGAAAAAATAAGAATATTTTTCTGCAAACAATCAGCTCATGCTGATTGTTTGCAGACTCAACACAGCTTAACACAACATGAATTAAACAATAGAATTTATTGTTATAACAATAGAATTTGTGTTAAAAGCTGTGTTATCGATTGTTTAATTTGTATTGTGTTAAGCTGTGTTGAGTTTATGAATGCACCTATTCAATACTTAACACTGATCTATCTATTACAACAATAGAACATTTCAATTATTCATTAAAATTACAAATCTGTATAAATTTCTTAAACAAAAACAAACAATTAATTGTTTAAATGAAATTCATATTCATATTATTTCTAGGATGATTTTGATCCTAAATAAAGTAAAATTCCATGACAATTCTAGTTTCTTAATAATTATTTGCAATCTGCCATTCAAAGGCTTAGCTAGAGCAGAAGTAAATGAAAAAGAGAAGTTTGAAACTCCATACTAAATTGTTTTCCAGGCTTGGACATTATGACACTTGTTTTTTTTTTACTATAAACAGAACAGTATATCTGTTGTTCTCCACCACATAATACCAGGGGGTGTCAAATTGCCTGATTGGATGGCAGTTTCTGGCCTGGGCAAGAGGACGGAAGTTGCAAAGTACAGAGGTTCTAAAGGCCGGAAGTTGCGAAGTACAGAGGTTCTTAAGGGCTGACGGAATAAGCATTTCAAAATCAGAACCTCCGTACCTCGCAATTTGTATCCTCTTGCCTACCTCAGAGATTGTCAGCCAATCAAGCGATCTCACCTTTAACAAACAGACCTATGGACTGGTAGTCTATTGTTAAAAAATTTTGTTCTCTGGAATTCAATCACGTGTGTAAATGAGACTGTGAAAAGGAATACGCCTCATGTTTCTACTATAATCCCCAACAGATTCGTATTTCTTTTTACAATAGTAGCACTACGATTGTACAGTTGAATCTCGTTATAACGAATCGGAGGGGGAATGCAACTCAGTTCGTTATATCGAGATATTCGTTACATCGATATAACGAATTTTTCGTTATATCGATGTAACGAATAAATTCGTTATATAAATACGTATTTAAATACATAAATACGTATTTAATACTTAAAACTGCCTAGATTCGTCTATGCTAGTTTAAAATTAAACCTTTAAGAATTTCCAAGCTAAATCACTTTCCAATCTTGACAAAAAACATGAAACCATAATAACCATATGTACTTTTTTTCTCCAATTTAATGATTCGAGCGTGTTCAGAATAAAAATTGCCATTTTCCCTTTGTCCATCGAAATATCCAATAAACAAACCACTTTACAACCGTAATCCACAAAAATATTAATTATAAAGAACCGATTTTTGGCCGAAAATTCGTTATAACGAGAGAAAAATCCAATTTTCGGCCAAAATTCGGTTCTTTATAACAGTTCTCTTGTTATAACGAATTCGTTATATCGATTTTTTTTAGCATTGAAAAGGCTACGGGCCAAACTTTTCAAAAAAAAAATTCGTTATAGCCCGAAATTTGTTATAACGCGGTTCGTTATAACGAGATTCAACTGTATCGATAAAAGTGGATATTCACTCTTGTAAGTTTTATTATAAGTTGTATACGGTAGGATAAGTCATGGTGTAAGTAATGACTTTTGCAAAATTCCCTATTTTAATGAACATAAACAGTTGCATAAGAGCAGTTAACGAAGAATTGCAGGAGGGCCTGAAGTAGATTACTTTCTGTTTGAAAAGTACCCTCTGACACCAAATTAACTGAAAATACCCGCTCAAAATTCAATTTTAAATAATGCTTTTTAGTCGGTTCAGTCGATGACCATCACAACTCAAAATCATTACACTTATGTAACAGCAGGACAGCCTCAAATTCCAACATCCCATGGGGTCCTCCAGAAGGTTCAGGTTTTCCAGTTCTATAATGCACATTTCGATACAAGAGGGGGCCACTATGGGGGGAAGTTCTGGACTCCCCTGTCCAATGGCCCTGTCTGGACCAGTCAGGAGGGATAGGAAACTATAGAGAGAGAGGGGGGGAAAAAAGGAAGTTTTACCCCCATTGCCCTTCTACCAGCCAGAAGAGAAGGAAGGCTCCTACAGCTCCCAACTCATGGAAGAACCTTC
This sequence comes from Schendyla nemorensis, assembly GCA_034698245.1. Lineage (NCBI taxonomy): Eukaryota > Metazoa > Arthropoda > Chilopoda > Geophilomorpha > Schendylidae > Schendyla > Schendyla nemorensis. The sequence goes on along the minus strand of JAQGBF010000179.1, from coordinate 3,429 downwards.
TTCATTTGGATATAGTGCCATCCGCAGCGCCACCTAGTTCGTCATTTATTTGCATTGCTGCCCTCGGAGGTCATCGAGGTCTTTCGACCTGTGGTCAGCGGCCGCGCAAAGGATCATCATTCGCAGCAGCGCCGCGCAGCAAAGCGCCCCCTACACACGGTGGACAAACGTAGGTGTCATTTTGGAAATGAGTTTTTGTTGTTCTGCTCGAAATGATGAAATTGATGACGTCACAGCCCATAGCAGCGGGGCCCACCAGAAAAGCTTTCTCGTATAATTAGGCGGGATATTGTGCAGAGTAGTGCGGGTCGATGTCGTTGGTGTCATGAACAGCAGCGTCTTCCAATTAAGCCTCCCCTCTACACCCACACTCCCTTTCTCTTCTTCTTCTTCTCCCATCCCACATCCTCCCTCACTTCTCTCTCTTATTTCTTCCCGAGCAAACACATGCTCATCATCAGGCTCCTCTCACGGTTGGGGCACTGTAGAGGTTCCTGGCCTTCCCTCCCATTGGTTGGAGAGTAGAGTAGTGCCCCTTAGTGGAACCTCAGGAATTTTAGTTGAACTGGCCTTTTTTTCAGTTGTTTTTTTTAATGACTGTTCAGTGGGAATCGTTTTTATGTACTAATTAAATGTTTCATAGACTAAGATTTGGATTCTGTTTTTTACAATATGGACCACATGAAGGTGACGGTAAACACTTTGGCTCAAATCTTTGGGAAAGAATCAAATTTTTAGTTAATTCCATCAATGTAGCAAGTTTTGATAACATCGCAGTCATAGCTGGATGATTTTTTAAGAACTGGGAATTTTTTATATTAGGGCTATGTGTCATAGTGTGTTCATAGCATTGAAGGGTTATAAGCATATATGTCTTCATGGAGCTTGATTGTCTTATTCAAGTGTTCCTCTTATAGTGTCATTTGGTTATAACGTCATAAAGAGAGTTTTGGACAGTGTTAACTTTTTATGCCTTAGATTTTAATGCCTTTTTTAAAGAGATGTGAAATAGTTTTGTACAGATCATACCATAAAACTACAGGAATGGAGAGTTTGCAGCAGCTCTTCCTTATAACATTAAACTTATAAAACCATTGTTTAACAATGGATTTTATAAATACAAGGTTATAAGGAAGAGCTGCCGCAAACTCTCTAATGTTAAATGTCATAATGTAAGGCTTATCTCTTGTCATAACTATAGTGCTATGCTAGTTTATGGACTATGACACCTCTATTTTCTCACAAAACTTATACCCTAGCTTCTTCACTTTAATAACTTGCATCTTATAACCGAGCCAATCTTCCCAATAAATTAATCGACAAAAGCCTTTTTATTCGAGGTCGCTACTCCCTGTGATTCACACTAATTTCAGTCGCCATTCCGCCATATGGTCCACAGCCACCCAAACTTAACCCAAACACTTTGTATTACGCACCCTACGCCTGCTTATGGATGGGTGTCACTCCATAGGTGAGAAACTTCCCCCGAGAGCGAGTCGGCGAACGACTAAAGAATTCCTCCATTTTCTTCATTTTCTCGCGCGCGTGATCTGTTTTCGCATTTAATAGTGGACCCTAAAGGATTAAAAGTAGGGAATGAGATGGTTGGGAAGGTAGAATGGGGAATGCGAATAGTGATAAGGGGACATTAGTGAGCAAATGAGATGGTGTGGGGGTTGTTTTAATTTAATGTGATGTCGGTAGGAAAAGCGGGGAGGAGGAAAAGGGTTTGGGTGGGCGGAATTTGTGTACGGTTAGTCTGATAAATTTTACGCCTTTGTTGCGTTCTAATTGAAGTTCGTTATTGTAAAGGTGGTTGGGCGTAATTAAAGCGAAGGTGATGGGGAGGGATTAAACGGAGGTGATTTAGGAGTTTGTTTTTGTTTCGAGTTTAATGGCGGATTATTTTGATATGCGGATTATTGCGAGGTTTGATGATGTTGTTTCGCCGGGATTGTGACTGATGGGTTGTGACTGCTAATGAAGGGGTTTGGGTTGGTGCAGAGGGATTGGATGTATGCGGAGGCGTTTTGGAGGGGAAATGCGGAGTATATGGTCATTGCAGATGACTGCAAAACTGAACAGAAAATGTTTTTTTCGATTTTTGAATAGGAATTTGGATATGAGTTAATTGGAATATAATTAAGTATGTTTTAGTGACAACGACAAAGCTACATTTAATGGCATAGTAAGGAAATACCAAGTGCAGGGGAAATAGGTACCAAAAAAAAGTAAAACACTTACTCACAAACACTTACTTTGAACCTGACATGTAAATATTTGTGAATAGAGTTTAACGTCGCAGGCAACAACAACAACATAATGGAGTTTAACATCGCAAGCGACAACTATGGTCATAGGCGACAACACAAAGTTTCGAAAACACAATATTCCATTTCCATACACCCACACTGACAAAGCTGTGCCACTTTCACATTTTTCCAAACACGGAAAAATGTGACCGACACTGGCCGGTTTTGAACCCACATCACTCGGGTTCAGAGGCAAGTGGCAAACCAACTGAACCACCAGTGCCGGCGCATTATAAGCGAACTCTACTGTATTACAACAATAAGCTGGTAGGGATTATAACAACAATTTCCACCATATCTAAAGGCTCATTAGCAGACCTATCTACTAACCACTGCTATTGTAAATGGCTTCACTGCAATATATGGAATTTTTCAGCTCGCATTGTATTTCTCAGCTTTTCTTAAGAATAATATACTTTAAAATTAACCATATAGACACATTAAAAATTTAAAAAATAAAAATACGTATATATTTAAAGATCTGCCCAATCCACCCTCACATTAACCTACTTGAGGTGCCAAGTGATAATTTTCGGAACCACAATTCATATGCTCTAATAGTTGGATTCTCGTTCAAAGCGACACAGTCAGTTAATGATCGAAGACATAAAAAGTCACAGTATGCATACCTTTGCAAATAAAGTTTCCCGCACCTGCCAGAAGAATTATCCTTACTTTCCTAAGATAAGTCGAAGAAGGATTATATTAAGGGTACGTCCGCGTTCCTCATACGAATTGCCGGAGACCGATTTTAGCTGAATGTAGCATTGAGGGGAACGGACGGAAAAAAAATGTGATGGAGGGAGAGAGAGAAAGAGAGAGAAGAGTTTGGAAGAAAGAGCAAAGCTTAGCAAATTTCAAAGTTTAAAATTCCAAACAGATCCCGGTTGAAAAGTTGGGGGCCACTCATGAATTTGAGCACGAAATGGGAAGATAGTGTTCATTTCCACTTCAAAGCCTGCCACATTCTCTCAGTGGTGTGTGTGCCCTCAGTGGTGGCCTTATTAGGCCGACTGCTGGCCCGGGTCTTTCCCCCTCATCCAATCGTGATGAGCCGTTACCAGTCAGAATGAAATCCCCGCTCGACTCGACGGACGAGCATTCTAAGCATTTAGCC
>JAQGBF010000178.1:0-10969 GCA_034698245.1 Schendyla nemorensis | reverse complement strand
ATCTCTTCTGGGAGGTAGTTTATTTACTTCTGGTAAAACTTAATTTTAACTAACTAAAACAAAATAAAAAATGTAAAAAATAAACTTAATAAGTTTTATACACAAAGATCTAAGCAGGTAGCAAACAAGAGGTCGAAGTTTTAAGCAACTGGCAACTAGTTGCCTGTAAACAATTGAATTAGTTAAATAGTGACAACTAGTGTCAACTAATTGCCAGTTGCCTCAAACCTCTTCCAATATTTGCCACAAGCCTTAAAATCGAATTAAAAATTTTTTAGGGCCTAAATTCTTGCATAGCCCCTTAACTAATTTCTCCCTTACAATATACAAAAGATGTATAATGAGTCCAGTGAAACCAACATGTCCATATAGAGGCATGAATACCCACAAGGAATCCATAGGCAAAAGAAACCTTTCCCTTTATTTTAAAAAATAATACCATATAATCATTATATCACAATCCCCCGTAAATTCAAACCTCATCACAACACCCAACATCTCCCATTCAACCCACTCACTCAAACAAACACCCCTTCCTCCCAGCACTTCCAAAAATCACTCCTGTCAACCCAGCCAACAAACCCTCATTAAAACCTACCCTCCTAAACATATTCAAATAACTACAGCATAAATTAAATCCCTCAGAACTACTTCATAATACAACTCATGTCCCTCCCCCTCAAACCCTTCCCTGCCAACACTCACTCACAAACCTCTTTATTTACAACAACTGTCAAAACAAAATAATGCAGATCACTCTCTCTATGTGTGAGAGAAATCAAGCACCCAATCTAAGAAAAAAAAAATTCCTCCCCTGGCCCCAAGGAATCTAATGAAATCCACCTATCCTATATCCTATCCTGCCAGTCCCCATCCTTTTGCCATCATCCCATTAGAGGCCAGTGGTATGCACTGAGGCTCAAGGCCGGCTTTGGCTCACCAGGGCCAGGGAGAAAAAGAAGGGAGACAGGGTGCTTATTACAGGGGAAATTTATGCGGACTGCGCACGAGGGGGGAATAAATTGAAGCGGGCTAAAGAAGCGGGCCCAGCAGCAGCGCGTGCTTCATTCTTTTGGGCTTTGGGTTGGATTTTTTTTTTATTGTGTGTGTTCTCACCTTGGTTCTGTTGATGGGATCGGAGAAGTCCCAATCGGGGGCCACGAACAGGTATCCACATTTTGACACCTTGCGGCTCACCTGCGGAATAGAAAGAAATTGGATTTGAGTTGGGTTTTTGTGAGGGGTTGAATGCGGTTTGATGTGAATGGGGTTTGAATAGGTGGGTTATAACACCTATGCCAAGTTTGGGCAGAGTTTTCTGGACTAGGGTCACTTTATGTATTTATTGCCATTTATTTAAGAACACAAGGGCAAATTAGTCGCACAATATACACTACTAAAACAAGAGCATTTTTATTAAAGTAACATATCAAAAAACCAAAAAAAAAAACTAATGTAAGAAACTAGTCACTTTCTTCTATTGCTGATTAAAAAACTCAACATGAAGTTTATGTTTTTGAGGCACTGAAGCAAAAGGTAAATTAAACAATTTGAATTAAATCTGATTTTGCATTTTTTCTTATTCTGTATAATTAATTTTTAAGTTGAAATATCCCATTGTTCAAGATAGCAATTGAAGTGTCCCTTATGGAATTACATTTTTTTTCTGTAGCTATGCAAAAAGATAAAATTTAAATATTGCTGAAGATCACCATATGTTGTTGTATATGTCTAGCTCAACTATATCAATCAAATTCAAAAAAACATTAAAGAAAAATGCAACAGAAAGCAATAATTAAGATTAATAGATAAGATCAGATTAAGGATAAATTTAGACCAAGTGATGACTGATGAAATAGCAATTTTTTTTCTCTGAACAAGAAATAGCAAGAATGCATCAACAGAAAGGAGACAAGAGTGGTGGCGCTGAATGATTTAGTGGTTCAGCACACTTGCCCATGAATTCGCGCATTGTTGGCTCTCGCCCAACAGTTGTTCGTGGCACTTTTCAAAGGCCAGAAAAAATGTGCAAGTTGCTGTTTGGTTGGAAAGTAAAAATTCTTATTCTAATGTGAAAGTTTTCATGATTGCTTGCATTATTTCATGTTTAGATGTAATAGCAAGCTTCCACTACATACTTATCAAAATCCTTCAATATTCTTCAACGTTCTGTAAAAATGTGTCAACATATGTAATTAAAATTCTACCTGACAAACAGAAACACTGTCAATAGTATTATTAGTCAATTTATCACTATTTCTTTCAATACAATCAGAGTTTATAACTTTCAGTACCTTATAATGGAGATCTCAAATATAATCAATATGCCTTTTTTTCTGTGCAATTCTTTTACATTAAAAACTAAGAAGCATGAAGGAAAAAAAATAACTATAATAAAATATCTTCGATCAAAAAAGCTTTAGTGATTGATTAAAAAAAAAAAAGTTTAAATTCAATATTAATTTTGTATCTCAAACTTAGGTGGTGTCATAATTACTTTTACTTCATGTAACAAATTTAAATCAATACATAACATAAGCCCAATAAACTTTATGCTCTTTTAACATCACAGAAGTTTGAAGACACTAATTAAAAAATGATTTAACTAGGAAATTTCTTACTATTAATACAGTACTGATATTAAAAAGTCATACGTATATGGTAGTCAAAACCAATTGTATTGCACCTGGAAGTCACAAATAAGGCAGCTCCAGGAAGAAGAGGGCGTTTCAATAAATATTAATTATCGCTTGACAATACTTCAGGCACAGAAAGAAGAATATTTATAGGGGCAAACTGTCTATGAGTTCTTGCCATTTTCGACATAAAGGATGCATTCATTATGGGCAAAGAAACCGATCATGAAGTTGACCCATACTGGAAAAGGTAAGTAGTGTGTTTCGGAATGAGTCTGACCTGAGCGGGCCAAGGAGACTCCGATTTATAATGGGGTGATGTGGGGTAAGGAGCGTGATCATCATATAGCAATCAGCAATCATCAGGATGCTGCATAAGACAGCTTTTAAAAGTAAAACGCCGTCACGAAAGAGGGCAACAGGATTTATAACGCTGATACATCTTGTCTTAAGTATAGAGAATCCGCTGCGAGGATATAATAAATATTCACGGTTATAAAAAGGTGAATTTTATAGTGAAAAGGAATCCAAGAATTTTGGATGCTTGAGTTTTTAGGTAAAATAAACACTATTGTGTTCACGAACTATGAGGCATAATTCTGATGTAAGTTATTAAAGTAGACATATTTATAGAAATAAATTTGTTGAAAGAAATTTTGAAAGAGTTTTGATAACGTGTTTTCTTCTTATACATTGCATTTCAACAGTTATTAAGTAATAAATACTATTTAATATAGTTTTGAAAATGATACACTAGTGTTACCAATCATTATTTAGTGTTAAATTTCTCAACACTAGTTTTCATGTTACCATAAGTGTTACCATCGTCATTAGGCACTGACAGTTCTTAGTTCAAAATTACGAGATTGCTTTATCAATTTTTACAATGTTGAATAGAAATTTATTTGGAAATGCACAGATATTGGTTAAATTTTAAATAAAATAGTTTTTTTTTAGACTACCATAAACAAATGAGGCCAAAGTTGCAGCATTTTATAATAATTTCTAACTAAATTTACAGCCCAAAGTGTCAAGTTCAAAAAATCGCCATTTTGCTCCAAGAATTTTAAGTATATCTGTTAGTGTAGGGGCACCATAAACTGCAAAAACACTGGCTTTAACTCTGCACCATTAGTGTTGTGAAACTTAGTTTAGCAAATAAAAAAGTTTCTAAAAAAAATATAAAGCAAGTAAGAATCTGAAAAGCTTTACCGAATTTACAATAATAAAACAGCGGAAATGCTGCAAATGCAGCACATTATATTCAAAATTTCTCTACATATTCATCAATCAAGTGCGTAATTCCCATGAATGATGATTCATATATGTATTTCCTATGATTAATAGGTGACTGAGAAAATCCTTGGCGCCAATTGCCAGTTGCTGCATTTGTTACATTGCAAAAACAATTCCTACTGAATTTAAGTACTCTACAATTGTTCTGCAACCTTCACAACATAAAACATCATTATCTCACATCACCAAACAAATCCCAGCAATAAAAACCCCCACATCCCTATACTGCAACAACAAAATCCATCACATTACTTTCACATAACAAGTAAAAGCAAAACCTGCACCAGACCAAAATCCAGTTCCTTAACACAATTTCACCCAAACATACATCAAACCCCACATCAAAAACCACGCAACCATTTCACATTAATTTATTTCTGCACCAAATTCCTGCAACCAAAAGAGCAAAACCAGAAAAAGAAAAAAAAATCATCAAGAAGGGTGAACAGAAATGAATGGTCTGCATTATGCCAAATTCTTTACACTGCTAGTTCCAACGTACAAAGTAATCAGTCATTTCATTTTTCATCTGGTGGAAGGAAGAGGGACGGGCAATTTCTTGACGCCCAAATTAGTATCCAGTTGAAGGGAATAAATCGAGATAAATCGCGTGCGCTGACCTAAGCTTTCAGAGAGTGTCGGACAAGAAGACAAGCAGCCGACTTATTTGAGGAAGAGGACCGAAGTCGATGACCACGGCTGATATACAGTTAAAGGCCCTCATACCCGGACATACCAAAGATGAAAGGAAAATTCAAAACTTGATTGTCGGATGATTGACATTGCTAAATCATTTTTTAAATTGTTCTGAATTATTTTGAAGTAGTTTATTGACACTTTGAAAATGTTTTCGAATGTTTTGAGTTACCGTATCTCGGTTGTCGGATGGATAATTGGTTTTGAAATGCCTCGAGTTGTCTTCAAACATCAGGCAAAAGACAGTTAATACTGACATAGCACGTAACTACATACTGTGTACTATGTTACTGATTATCCTTTTTACCGGGTTAGAAAGGAATCATCTAATCTAAGATGTAATAATATTTGTTAATTAATATTTGTTAATATGTAATGTTGTATAACATGTGAGATAAATTGTTTGCCATGCTTTTTAATAGTAATAGGTATAACTGGTTTATCTAACTATTTTTATACTCTTTCTCTTTCAGGATTATATCGGTTATCAGGACCTAGAATGATATGAGATATATCCTGCTTAAACAATGGGCCAACAATGAAAAGAGTAAAAATAGTTAGATAAGTTGATTAACATGACCGTCCTTTTGTGAATTGTCCTTTTTGCGGTATTAAATGCCAAATCATATGATATTACAGCTCTCGCATCCAGACATATAGTCAGACCCTGGATAAATTTTTAAATATATGACCTCTGGATTTAGGGCCATTTATTAAGGGGATTAACTGATTGGGAACACCACCTTAGCTATTATTATGTCCAGGTACGAAAGCTTTACTGTTTACAGAATTTATTTGTATAATTATCATCCGTGACCCTTATCATCGGCTGCACTTTGCACATCAAGAGAAAAATCTTGGGGTCGAGAGATACTGTAAATCAAGAGAGATTAAGAAAGAAGATGAGAAATGCAAATTCTTTAGGAAGTCAGTTCATCAAACTTTTGATAAATTAATTTGATTCTGGTGACCTCCAACCTTTGGACAATAATGTTTCGCGGTTGATTTGCATTGAATCATCTTCATATGCAAATGATGCAGGGAACTTGAGAGGCATTCTTGTTTAAATTTGCATGTTTTCCAGATAAATAGTTGGTGTACTCTTTAAAGGGGTTGATGTTGTTGCTAGTCATTTCGCAGGTTGCAAACGTAATGGGGTCAATTGTTCTGTGACTGATGTTGATATGACAATAAAGTGACACATGCCAATTGTCAGTGGCATCAGTTTACATGTAGATAATTCTTGGGATAGTGTTGAATAATGGATTGATTCTGGTGATTGGGTAAATGATACTTTGTGGGTTGGATTTTTTTTTGGGTAGGGGACTGTAGGCTTATGATATTTTAATCTGATAACAACTGACAGTAGTGGATTTTGAGCAGGATATATGTGATGTTTACAACATTCTGAAGCCTATCTATCAAATTTCAGGATTTATTTTGAACTTACTGGTTTATTCTTTTAATGCAAAACCAAAATGCTGTTTTGGGCTAGTTTTGCTATGTTCTTAAAGGATTATTTCCAGTTAGGCATGGACAAGTTCTTAAAAATTTATTACCAGTTTTATGGACAAGTTCCTAAAGAATATTTCCAGTTAGGTAGGGCCAAAAGTACTTCATGCAAGATGCAAACAGCTTTATTTTTAAAATATATTTGCACTGCCACAAACTCTAATGGCGTGATGAAAACTTCATGTCATAGTTTACTTTGGAACAACTCCAAGCCCCAAACCATTAGTTGAAATTAATAGTGGGGCATAATGTAAACATTTTCTCTTTAAAAAAAAAAAGCACTGCCTTTTTTATTACGCTGAGCAAATTCTATACCAGCAACCCGTTAAATCACCAGTAATTAAATTATAATAAAACTCACTGGAGTGACATAAACTGAACTTTTGACTTATATTTCTCAGAGCAAACGTTATTGCTGAACGCGCAAAACTCGTTTGCGTATTGAGAGCATTTCAAATTCATAACGCAAAATAACCATCTCAAGCCGTTAACAAGATTTTAACCATAAAAAAAAAAAACACACTTAATCCTCAAATGCATTCTCCATGTTTTTCACAACTTTTAACTGTCTTTTCAGCAATCATAAACAAAACTATTAAAATCCTTCATTTAATTTTCAAATGCATTTCCCATGTTTTCCCAAACCATCTTTTAAGAAAAGAAGAAGTTATACTTGAATAAATCCCAATAAAATCTTGAAATGCCTAATAAGGAAATTTCTTTTTTTAATGTTTTTAGGCATATGCTAAGCCGGAATTTAGACAGGAGTTCATGTTTACACAAAATATGTTGACACCCGCCTCATTACGCTTGCATTTTTTTCCTTCCTTTATTTTTCCCCTAGCAAAAAATGAGGGTGTTATTAAAATTCCCAAATGACGTAACCACCCAAACAGCTTTTCCTTCCATACATAGAAGGGGCCAAACATCAGCTGGGGGTCCAACCCTCCCATGTTATGATGCACAGAGTCGAGTTTCCTCTCTAAATTTAGAACAGGGAACCTCGCACAACTGCCAAAGGCACATGCGAAACCTATTTACCCACCCTTCTTTTTATTTTCCCCCACACTTTCCATTGCATTCCATTCCCCAAAGCCAAACTCCAGACAGAACAACACAAACAAAACCAATTATCAACGCCAGGCGAGACAAAAGCGCGGAAATCGAGAAACGTACGGCTGAACGCACAGACAAAGTCAAATATGGCAAGGAAAGGAAAAAGAGAACAAACGCGTAGCACAGCCAGCAAACAGCCAAAACCCGAAACGAGGTGAAAGTCCCTCGTGCGAATGGGAACGAACGAAAAGAAATGGCGGATTAACTGACGTAAGCGGAAGTGAACTAAACGCCAAGGGTCAAAAGAAACGTATATTCCTTCTTCCCCGACCAAAATATTAAAAAAAATCAACGAGCCGGAAGGTAACAGTTTTCAAATAAAAAATAAAAAAACTTTGGGCCTTTTTCCCAAATGGCAACTCTCCAGCAAACCACTTGCCACCATTTAAAACACTCCACCTTTAAAAATCTAACCCTTCACTCACTCAAACTACTCAACTAAACCTCGTAGTAAAATTCCCCGGACGAAACGCCGCTTTTTCCCCCCAACAATCGAAAACAAAGTTTAAACAATCGAAAACAAAGTTTAAACAATCGAAAACAAAGTTTGAACAGAGAAAAAGCGCTTCTCACCCGATTGTTGTCCAACGCCTGCGCCGAATGCGCGTCTTTGGACGCGAAGCAGTGCTGGCACTTGCTCTTGTTGAATATGTTCGGCGAGAACTTCCTGCAGTCGCTCTTGATAGACATCCTTCCCGGCTCAAACTCCTCCGCTGCTTTCCACCTCTTCCATGGCGGCGCTCGATTTTTATCCCAGATTAACTAAATCCGACACGTTCCTCTCTACCTGCCAGCCAACCTCTGTCTGTCAAGGACGAACAGTCGTAGCGCGACGTCAGGTGCTAAGCAATGGAAGTTTGTTGTTGTTGGCATAAGGAAGGAGTCGAACAAGAAGTGGTTAGGAGCAGTGGTTTGTGTCCGTGCTCGACGCGTCCCATTTCAGACCAGCGGCCCGAGCGAATTCTTCCACTCAGGCGTGCGTGTTTGTTTCGCGTGTATCCCTCCGCGGAGTTGGCCGCAGGTGGAAGGGCGGGAAAAGGGGACTGGGAGGTGGGATTGGCTGGATGGATGCGAGTCGGGAGTTTTGCTGCGCGCACGCCTACGGTGTTGTTTGGCTGAGGATGGATTTTTTTTTTTTTTTTGTTGGTTGGGTTGGGGGGTGATTTGTTTTGGTTTTTGGATGGATGGTTGTTTGTTGATGTGGTTATTTTGGGTTTCGGAGCGGTTCATGTTGGGAGTTTTGAGGAGGGGGGTTGGGTTGAGTGACCAGTGGCCAGCTGATGGTTGATGGATTAGGAAGATGATTAAAAGTTGGGAATGTGGGGTTTGGGTTTGGAATGGGATGGGAGGGTAATTAGAGGGTAGAAGGAGATTTTGTTTTTTAAATTGGTTTAGGGTAGTCATCAGCTGGGGGTTTAATGTCAAATTTTTGTGTGTGTGCAATCAGGTTTCGGATGAAATCGACCGTTTTCTGGTAGAATGGAGTGGGTTTGGTTTTTGGAAAGGGAAGGGAAAAGTTGAAAGGGAGATGGTAGATAAATTAATCAGAGCTTTTGCTTATTGGGTATAGGATGCTTTTTCGGGGAAAGTGTGTTTGGCAGGGAAGTTTGGGGTTGGGATGGAGGTTTTGTAATTTGGGAGTTTTAATTTAAATTTACTTAGAAGAAAGTGAAGTAGAAAAAAATCAGACCAATTTAATTAAAGTGGCTATTATAAAATAAAACTGGAATCACAAAAATGAATATTAAATTACAGTGTACGATTGCTAATACAAGATGGAGCAACTTACACTGTAACTTTATATTATTTTTTCTAAGTTTTGATGTTATTTTAACTGATACTGTACTAAATGGACAATGACGTCACTGGCAAATTTCATCTGAAATTTTTTAAACTGAATGGGCCAAAAGAAATAAATTATTGATCAGGAGAGAGAAAAAAAGTACTTACAGGACAAATTACAGATATCGCATAAAAAAAACTGCAGATTAAAAACATACTGGTAATTGTGAAGTGAAAGATAAATTTTTTTGATTGATTAGGTTTGATAAATAAACACAAAACAAGGATACACTGCTAAGTTGTATAGATAAGAAAATGGGTTCTCAGGGAAGAAATCAATCAATCAATGTAAATATGAAAAAAATAAAGGCAGGGTAATTTTATTATAAATGTTACAATACTGATTGATTTTGTTAGGCAGGACTCCTCAACCATACTCCTTCCCTCGCAACATAAATACCGTTTCGAAAAACAGAATAGCATGTGATTTTATTTTAAAAAATATGGTAATCTGAATTTTTAAAAAAATGGATATTGCTCTGAATGCCATCATTAGGTATCTGGTAACCAAAAATTGCAGCTTGTAAACACTATACAACAAACCAGCTTTAATTTATAATACAGTATGTAGTAATGACATAAGGCTACTCTTTGCCAATGCACTTCTATTTCCATTTTATGACAAAACACTATTCATAGAAATTATCTCTTGCAACTGGGCAGATTATGTATCACTTTGAAGGAATGCAACTTTCACAATTTCAGCCTTATGTTGAATGGATTTATCTATGATGTTCATATCAGAGGAAGGAGCGCTTACTATATCTCTGCCATAAAACTTATGCAAGTGCATATAGCAAATCGTCACTCACTATAATCACATAGTAAATTACAAAAATAGTATGTATACATTCCCTGAGTGATTGCAAATCATTCCATTGCATTGTATCACTGCTTTAAATAGGCTTTATATAGACATATAGGGAAATAAATTCTAGTGTTACAGCAAAAAATATTTATTTCATTAGATTACTAATAAAATTGAAATATAAATTTCGAGTTATTTAGGAGAAATCATAAAAAAGGTTAATTCATTGCAATTTTCGATTACTTTAACTAGGCCAAAGAAAACTAAAGTTTAATGCCTTTAGTGATACTTGACATTAAAAACCATAAATGCCAACATAAGAGAATTACTGAGCAAACCAGTTTACACGCTGCTGGATCTTCTTTAACTTACTTATCCTCGCAATAAATTTATTTTGACTTAAAAATGACAATAAAATTTATATATCCTAACTGATTACAGTTGTGTTATGAAATCATAGGCCTGTTATGAAGATACTCTGGGGAGCTCATATCAACCGGTAGTATCTGTAAAAAATGTCTAATAAAAAGTAACAACTCCAAGTTTATAGCTGTAGAGATAATTCATTTCATTTGAGTGATAAATATCTAGATGGTTGCTAAAAATGTGAGAAAAAAATTGCCCTACTAGAGGTTTCTCACATATGTGCCTCAAAAATAAATTGACTGCTTCTGTCAGGTTCCGCTGGGAGAGGAAAGAAGCAAGGTCTCGTTTAAATATTTTTTTGCCACCACCAGGAATGGTTATCAGCAGACAGCTAGGTTATGTCAGCTCTGTCATTCATGTTGTTTTAATGCAAATAAAAAAAAGTTAAAAAAATATAAATATTGCATTGGAATTATATATGCACATAAAATATAGTTTTATAATCAGTTTTATAATAGTTTCACCCAAAGACAATAAAATTGTACTGTATTCGAATACAGTTTAATTTGCTTATGTAATACTGTTGAATGCCTAATCATATTATTATGCATAACAGTATAAATCAGTTTTATAATAGTTTCACCCAAAGACAATAAAATTGTACTGTATTCGAATACAGTTTAATTTGCTTATGTAA
>JAQGBF010000177.1:0-10975 GCA_034698245.1 Schendyla nemorensis | reverse complement strand
TGAGGCCCAAAAGGCCGAAACAGCGCTGTCCTAGGTTGACAAAGGCGAAAGCACTCTATCTTTGGCAATAAGAGAAAATTGAACGATTGAGTCACCCCAAACCTAAAATTCTATCCATGTAATGTAATCATAATCAAGGCCAATTAAAATATTCATTTTACAAAAAATTATTCTCTACCTTTTCACGTCAGGCGAAGCCCAACGTTTTCCGTAATGTTATGTATACCATGTGGAAATTCTGAATATTAGTGAAGTTTTTTTTTTAAATCTATAATTCTTTTTTCTACCAATCCAAAATAATGAGGTACAATTTCCGAGCCGGAAATACTTTGGGACATTTCAACATTTCACACACACTGGTGTAAGTCATTTTTTCTTGCCTCAGGGGATCGCAATGCGTTTTTTCTTTCTTAGAAAAAGGACTAAAATATTTTTGCCAATTTTTTCTAAATAAAATGTCGAATTCACTGAAATAAAAGTACAATTTTTCCTCCTGCTTAACAAATTCTTTATTACTGTCTTTGCTTTGTGGCTTCTATTTACTAATATTATTTTTCTATTTTTCTACTACTGTTTTATTAAAATGATCCAAGATCGAATTTCAATGAAACCTATAGTTCAATAACAACTGCGCTTATATATACATCGCCTATACTTCTGACAGCACCTATAGCGCCTTTATATGACATTTCACTTCACATCTGGCATAATTTCAATTCGCAATTCATCTAACCACAAACAACTGCTCGAGTTACTTCAACAAAAACAAGAAAATAAAACATCTCCAGCTTACCCCAAACAGCAAAAAATACTAAAACCATCTCCCCTAAAAAAAGATCTCTACCTGTCAACATAACGATAATTTCTTCAACGCCTCCCAAAAAACTCCACGCACGAGTCAATATATACTATTAGACACTTGACAATTCTCATAGCAAAAATACATGTCGAGTGTGCTTAACGAAAAAAAAAAATTCCAGAATTCTTCGATCTTGACATTGCTGGGTTGAAATTCATTTTTGAAATGTTCATCATTGGCTCCAATCGTTAGAAGTAGCCTTAAGATAATTATTTCATTTGAAATTCACTGAGGTTTATGCATTTCTAAAATTTTTATAGTCAACATCGTCATAAATGTATATTTATTTTACCTCGTTTGCCTCCAGAGGAACGTCTGAATCGGTAATGGAATTGCATGTTCTCGCACTTGATCCAAATCCAGTTTTCTTTTCGTCATATTTCTCGGCTATTGTAAATCCAAATAAAATGAAATTTCGGCATGGCCGAAATGCGATTTCGTATGTTTTCGTAGACGTGTGAATTTCTACGTCGGGTACGCATCCGTCCTCCTCCCATCTGCGCCGAGTTGCCACTGCACGAACTCCTCCCGATGCTGCTGCGGCTGCTGCTGCATGCACTGCACAGCATCAACCGGCATCAATCGATCTCCGCGCCTCTCGCCAGATGGCAGCAGCGGACGAGCGACAGCGAGCAGTGTCGTTTCTGTTTCCGCCGCGCGATGTCAGCACCGTACGGGCGGCAACGAGACGCGTCGTCGTTTACATTGTTGCCGTTAGGTGTCAGCATCGGATTGGTGTTTTTCGTGTTTCGTCGTGTGGATGCCGAAAGAAAGGAAAGAAATTTGTGATATGAGAAAGACAGTATTTAGGTTTTTGAAGCATGTGTACGTGACGTAGTTGCTGTCGAGATGGCTGGAAACTTTTGGCAGAGTTCTCATTAGTGAGTGTGTGAAGTTTGGTGAGGATTTTGGGACGTGGTTTTTAAAGGGCTTTGTATTTGTTGTTGTAGTCAGCAATGGTTACTCGATAAGCAGGATCTGATACGGGAGAGACAAGTGGACATGCAGGTG
The DNA here is from genome assembly GCA_034698245.1 of Schendyla nemorensis. NCBI lineage: Eukaryota > Metazoa > Arthropoda > Chilopoda > Geophilomorpha > Schendylidae > Schendyla > Schendyla nemorensis. Next base: position 9,105 of record JAQGBF010000177.1, on the reverse strand, counting down.
TTGACCGAAGAGGAGTATCAGAAGATTATAATTTTCTTTGCTAATTGTAAGTTTGACTATTCTGAACAGTTAAAGTACATCATATGGATCAATAAGTAAATAAAACACTTCTGATAGTGATGAAACGTATGGTGTACTCAGGTCTTGCTTCAGAATTTTTTTTTCCTTTATTAAATAGTGGGTGAAATGCCTTTAAAAACTATATGGAGACATATCTTCCATTTTGAAGTGTGTAAACATTTTAATTTAAATTATAATCAGCGTGCAAATTTAACATGTTAATATTATACATAATGCGGCTGGACTTTCTAGGGTTTCTTTTGCTCGTTGGTGTAAAGCAGTTTTGTTTTATATCGCACCTACTATTTTTATAACATAATGACACTTATTTTTCTCCTAGTAATCCAAACGATAGGTGAACAATTAAAAGTCCGTCAGCAAGTAATTGCAACAGCAACGTCATACTTCAAACGGTTTTATGCGAGAAACTCTCTAAAATGTATCGATCCATTCCTACTGGCACCAACGTGTATATTCCTCGCATCAAAAGTAGAAGAGTTCGGAATGATTTCTAATACTAGGCTTATCACTACGTGCCAAACAGTCAGTAAGTTTCCACATACTGAATTATGTCAGCACATGGTTCACTCTTTAAGGGCACCCAACAAATTTAACTTATAATTGAATCCTTCTCTTATTTGCAGTCAAGACCAAGTTTAATTACGCTCATCCTCAGGAATACCCATATCGAATTCAAAATATCTTGGAATGTGAATTTTTTCTACTAGAAATGATGGACTGCTGTTTAGTCGTTTATCAGCCGTACCGTCCATTGATCCAATACGCTCAAGACCTTGGTCACGAAGACACGATTCTTCCGCTCGCCTGGAGAATCGTCAACGACAGCTTGCGGACTGACGTCTGCCTTCTGTACCCACCATACTTAATTTCGCTGGGTAATTGATAATGTTAAAATAAGATTGTTTCACAAGAGTATAGAATTTTTTTTATATTTTACAGCGTGTCTCCACATGGCTTGCGTTATCCAGCAAAAAGATGTGAAACAGTGGTTTGCAGAACTGAATGTCGATATGGAAAAGGTATATTCATATTAAAAGAATCGATAGTGTACTTAACGAATTCTGGATATGCAGTAGACCCAAAATATGCTTACGTTCAGTGTTAAGATTTAGATCTTGATGGCTTCATTGGAGCTTACGATTAGCTGTGTTCAGAATTTGCAGAGTACACAGTGGCATTCCCAAAGACATTTCAGGAACTATTATAGGAGATTACAAAATTTTTTCTTCTTTCAGATTTTGGAAATAACGAGGTATATTTTGGCTTTATATGAGCTATGGAAGAACTTTGATGAAAGGAAAGAAATACAACCCCTTCTTGCCAAAATGCCCAAACCAAAAACGCAGCCACCAGGGTGAGGGAAATCGGATAATATGTTTACAGTTCAACCTTACGAAGATAGTAAAACTAAATTGTCCAGGAGTTTTGCTTTTGTCCGATCGGTATTTTATTGTATAGCAGTAATCTTTTAATTAGACGTAAATATTTTAAATAAAACATAAGTATTATAAAAATACTAAAGTTGTAAGCGAGTTAAATAAATAGTGACCTTTGGTTTTACTGCCTTCTCGGGGTAGAACGAAAGTTTACATTCATTGTTGAATATCTTCTCTAACGTCTTATGATCTTTTCGTCATTAGGCCAACTCCGGGTGGGCCGCAGACTAGTGTGGACCCAAACAACCCGCAGTCTGCTAATGGATCTAATCAAGCCACTCAGCCATCAGTTAGTGGAGTGTAGTGCGTTTGTGGAACTTTTTTAAAAAGCAATTATTGTCGTATCCATCGTTAATTCATTGTCAAACGTGAATAATCATCAAATGTCATCGTTGTTCAACAACACATCGAAATTGTATAAATCATCGATTCCCCATTACATTTAGTCCTTAGGGCTCGAATTTATATATATAAATCATTAAACTTATCAAATATGATCTTGCTCCAATTTATAATTTAGTCCGAACTGTCCTCAGACAATTCAACTTGATTACTAATGTTGGACCTAACGTTATTTCTCGTTTTCTTGAGTTTGGCTTCTTTGACTGCAATCTTTCTTTTCCTGGCAACCCTTGTACTTTTAACTGGCTGCTCTTTTTGCTTCTCGCGTATGATTCGCACAGCCTTTTCTTTTGCCGTCTCTTCGGGTTCTTGTTCTTGAGAACTGCTCTTTTGCGAAGCTTTCTGAATGGCTTTTTGAACCCTTTTGCTTGTCGTTCGAGTTAAATCTTTCGCCAAACTGACCTTGAAAAAGCTGTCAATTCTTGTCTGAGTCTGCAAGACGGGAAAAAAAAAAAACATTTATGGTACTCAAATTCTACATTAAAAAAAAAACGTAAAACTACTCGTACTGTACCTCGTGAACATTATGTTTCTTCATTACTGGAAGCAAAATACCATCCACTTTATTACGCAACCAGCCGAATTTAGTTTGTGCATACTCTCTAAGGCACGCAAGATCAGGTGTACCCCAACTAAAACTTTCCGGAGAGTCGTTAACCGCTGGTTCGAGATAAGCCTTCGCTACTGATTCGTTCGGGAAGCCTGGCGGAACACAGATTTTCTGCAATTTCTTCCTAATGGGAGATTCCTCTGCCGTACTTCCAGTCTTCTTTTTGTTATCCCACCAATTCCTGTAATCAATTAGCTAGTATTAGCTAGAAATTAGTTTAAATGACTTTTTTTGGTTCGAACTTACCTAAACTGTTTCAAGCTCCCTAAACCTTCATTGGCAAACTCGCTGATTATTTCCATAGCAGTGACGCAACCAACTCCCTCAATTCCATCAGTGTAATCGCTTCCTGTCATCAGGGCAAGCGAGATCATTTTTTGTCGATCTAATCCTTTAAATGTTATAGTAGATTATTTAATCGTATCTGATGTTGCAAAAAATGATCTTTTCTTACCAAAATGATCTACTAAATCGCTTGCGTTAAAAAACTCTACATGTTTCTTCTGGTTGAAGAAGTTTTTGTAGACCCGCTTCCCACCAAATAACCAAATATCAGAGTCTTCGGTTATCGTGCCATGCGTTAAATTCATTATGTCCAAAATTGCGCATTGAGCTTCAGCTTCCATTGGACTTACAACGTAAGGGACTCCAAACAATCTGAGCAGTTCCTGTGAACATTGAAAGAGCAGAATAAATTATTGTCTTTCAAGTTTTTATTTTAAGTAAGACTTTCTTCAAAATTGGCCAGTTACTGATAAAGCCACAAATTTAACTTCCAGTGAAAAAGGCAAGATTTTAACTCTTAATACAGCAAGGCATGAAGTACTTCAGTATTTCAATTTAAATCACATTATATTATTTGCCCTCTACTTATTTCTTTAATTTTTTTGGCACTACGAGTCTACGAAATAAAGCATGTGTCAATCTGTACTCTGCTTTGCAGTGAAGCATTATATGGGTTGCTTTATAACTCCACTGTGCTGTGCAGTGAAGTATTACATGGGTTGCTTTCTATTCCCACCATACCATGCAGTGAAGCCTTGCATGAGTTGCTTTCAATTATCCTTACACCCAAATAAATTCAGCTTTTTGCTTAGTATGCACTTCCACTTTTCACTGCAGGAAGTGACTCGTCTCTCGTCTCTTTTAAACTATTCAGCGGAATCTTTAGAGATAAATGAAGAGTTGGGAAATTTCGCCCTTTGGAAGTTTACTGGTTTCTTGCAAGAAGTGACTATGAAGTGAAATCCCATTCTTTGAAGACACCTTAAACTATGAAATTTCCCTCCACACCCACTTTTCCACAGTGAAAAGTTGAAGTGCACACTAGGCTTTTAAGTTTAATGAAAATGACTCAGTGAAAGAACTAGTAACTAAATCAAGCGTTCTCTTAGTTTACCTGGCATTCAATATACATTTGATCAGTTATAGTTTTTGCAGCGGCATCTTGCTTGGCCTTCTCTTGCCGTAACATCACCTCTTCGTCTCTCAGATTACCTTCAAGTCTCTGCAATTCTTCAACAGAAAGTTGATTTTGGATTGAATGCTCTCTTTCTGCGGGCTGCTCGGTTATATGCATAACGTCAGCAGCCTCTGATTCAACAAATCCTTGGTCTTCCGTTGTTTTCGTTTTAATTTTAGTCAACTGTTGCTCTTGGCTTTCAGGCGGATTTAACTGTTCAGAAACTGACTCCAGCTGCTCTTGCTTTTCTTCATCTTTATCAAGCGACATTACACTGGACACTTCTAGAAAATCTGAATCGTCTGAGCTTTCGTCAATATCCATTACTTCAACAGGAGCTCTAGCTTCAATTATTGCTGAATTAGATAAGGAGCTCTTCTCTGAATCCCTTGCAGGGAAAATTTCTTGCAGCATGTTCTTACTGATTGGAATTGGTTCTCTCTCTTCATTGGTTTTAAAATCATCTTGCAAAGGTAGTAACAATTTTACTGCTTTTTCAGCATTTATAGGAGTATTTCTTTTATCTTCGGTTAAATCAATTTCTATGGACGGATTTCTTTTATCGTCTAACTGAACCACTGGAATCGTTTTCTTTTCATTTATCAAACAGTTTATTTTCGAAAGCTCTGCCCATCGAGCCAATCTATCCTTTAAGTTTATCGTTGGCAATTGATCGTCAATCTCAATTACAGAAGTTAATGATGCAGAAATAGATGGGCTAGAGGAACACGTTTCGGCAGGTTTGACAATTTCACTCCGCAGTTCTTCGCCAACCAAACCCAAATTATTTCTAGAGGTACCGGGCTGATCAAGTATCCCTTGTTGAAAATGCAACACTTGTTTTGTTTTTCCCGAAGCGGGTAATTTGTTTTTTAAACGTGCCTCTTCTATATCTTGAAGAATAACAGACTGCAATTCTTTATCCACATCTTCCAAATCTAGCACAACTGCTTTCGCTTTTCCTGAAGTGAGCAAATTCTTTTTTAAACGGGTTTCATTTATTCCTCGAAGAATAACAGACTGCATTTCTTCATCCACATCTTCCGAATCTAGCAAAACAGTTTTCGCTTTTTCTGGAGTGGGCAATTGATTTTTTGAACGAGCTTCTTCGATGTCTTGAAGAAGAACGGTCTGTAATTCTTCAAGCACATCGTCCGAATCTTCGGAGAATGATTCGTCAGTTATTTCACAAACTTCATGCTTGTCACTTTCAACTACACTCGATTTTATTTTACGGCTACTTTCAACCTTCATAATTTCGGACCTCATAGTGAGTTTGCTCTTTTCTTCCGCATGAGCCAGTGCTTTGCTCTGCGATTTGGGATTTAAAGTGGCAAGAATATAGTGTGCATAATCCTCAGATACAATTCGACGGGAAGTGGCACCGTAATTGCTCCCTACATCAATGCCGAACATATCAATGTCAGTTCCTGCTGAGCCAATTCCCTTTTCTACTTCTTCCAGTTTCTGCTGCAGATTCCGTCGCTTTAACAGCTTAGACATTTGGTAAGTAGAAAAATTGTCGGATTCTTTGGGCATTTCATCCATTTTTGCCCAGGAATTTCTTTTGCGATTCTCCTTCAGCTCAGTCAAGATTTCGTGCTGAATATCTAATGGTAGGCTCGTAAATGCTTCGGAGGTAATATCGACAGTATCGATATCCTGAAAATGTCTAGAAAGGCGATTTTGAAACGTATCAAAATGCATAGAATCCTCATTTTCACTGTCGCTTGAACGATACATCGCATCAATCCTTTAAAAGTAACCAAAAATTAGTTTCACTCTTCTGATAATTACATTAAACCGTACTCTGCTTGAGTTTCAGCTGGTATATCATCCAACTGGAAGAGATCAGGCTGCCGTGGTACATCATTCACTGAACTCTGGCGCACATTTTCACCCTTTCTCAACTTCTTTTGCACCAACTGTCTCTGAAGAATTGTTTTTAGCAATTTCCGCGACGTATCTCTCGATTCCTTTGCCGCAGTGTCTTTCTTCTGACGCCGAGCTGCCTGTAATTAGCAAAGATAGTCAATTCAAACTTATTATTATTGTACTAGTATACCTATTTTGCATAAAATACAGCCTCTATGGAAGTTACCGAAAAACCCTTGAATTACAATGCAGTAACGGTTTGTACTAAATATCTCACTCGCTTACACAGATTCAGTATGCAAGATGGCATCTAAATAAATCAAAGTGATGTAAAAGTTAAATAAAAATAATTTCAAAATTGCTTTTGCTCTTTTGCTTTTGGCTGTGAGAAAAATTACTCAATTTTAAACCTTTGTATAAAATAATTGCATTAGAAGTTTACAGTAAAAATCTATTCTCTGTGGTCATTTCCCTTTCCCTTTGCCATGCAGCGTATTAATAAATTGAATTGAATTGAATTTAGTGACATTACTTGATTGATTTTTACTCCCTACTATTATTGTGTGATATTAATAATTAGCAAAGAGTGATAATCACAAACTTTACTTATATTCCCTTTAGGTTTTTACCATTGCCTGCTTCTTAAGAAGCGGAACTCCCCCATCAAACACAAAGACCGGTTTGATCCTGTAGAACAGCAACTTGCAAAGCCGGTTAAAAATCGTTAACAAATGCGCATTGCCGGCATTTCCAGCGCAGGTATTCCCTCGACATCCCTGAACAGCCTGATGCAACCATATGCTAACATCTAAAAAAACAGAAACAAGCAAAACACCAACAATTAAAAACATTTTCTCCATCCAATCTTCACATTTCTAAACTTTACCGACTGCCAAAATCTTATTCTCCAGCGATTCCAACGTTACAGGCCGACCGACCGAATTAATTAACTGCCACAATCCATGTACACCCATCTTCAGCGATTAAACTAACTAAATTAAATTTACATGCGAGAAAACATAAGCACAAAGAGTAGCGTTGCCGAATCGGCGTCCATTTTGATGCACGGTGCCAAGTGCGGCAATTAGCTGGTTGCTAGGCAACGAGCGACGCCATCTGTTCGCCAAACTTGGAACTACGGTAGAATCGAAAACGAAGCTGCAGCGGGCATCTTTTTGCTCGGACGATCTTGTGGAAGTTTACAGTTATTCTATTTTGAAACATGGCTTATTTAATGAGTAAAATACCCAGGTGAATGATAGTTATTATTGTTGTATGTCTGGTTGGTTGATTGCGATTTTTTAATTCATTTTTCGATTTAGGCAAATCTGTAGGTCGAAGGTAATTGGGATGACAACTGCTTTGATTTCTTCCCAAGCTAAAGTTATGATTGGAAAGTTGGCTGGAAGAGGGTTTATTCAAGTACGAGGTGAACAGGCTTCGAATTTTCTGCAGGGCTTGATTACAAATGACATGAGGCATTTTGATGAGAATGAATCAGGTATAAAATATTTTATTCGATGGTTTTTGCTTGGTTTTATTTTTTATTTGTTTTTATAACATATGCTAATGTTTGCGTTTTTAATTTTATAAGCTGAGAAGTCTCAAAGTGATGTTGGAAAGTCGACGCAGAAACTTGCATCTGGTAAGGATGAGTTGCTAATAACACAGTTAAAAGATTTCTTGCATCAGAAAGCTTTTGACTGGCGAAAAATAAGCATATATTTGCACCCTATGTTCGTATCTACTCATGAGAGCTTTAGCTTATTGTATTTGTTGGTTGCACAATTCGTGCATCTCTAAATTGCCCAACAATTATTCGAACTATTGGTGTACTATATGCATCATTGGTTTAGGAACAAAACATTTATATGTTAAAAAAAAAATTATTCAGTTTCAGGAATGAATTCGATGTATGCGATGATGCTGAACGTCAATGGCCAAATCTTGTATGATTTGTTATTGTATACTGTAAAAACACCTGAACATGGTCACGGCAATAATTACTTGGTCGAATGCGACAAAGCCTGCGTGGAAGATCTGTTATCCCTCCTTAAGAAATATCGTTTGAGAAAGAAAATCGATTTAGATGATGTTACGGATCAGTATTCAGTCTGGGTAGTAACAAGCTACGATGACCTGGAGAAAGAAATTGAAGAGGGATCTTCGAGCGTAACTGAACCCGAGCTGTTAGATCAGTCAAAAGTTACTTGCATGACTAAGGATCCTAGAACACAGGTTAATAATAATTACCATGTATTTCAGCTTCAGCAGGGTATTTTAGCTTTAGCATGGCAAGATGCATCTGAGCAAATTGCAAATAGTCATGGTTTGTATTTGGATGCACTAATGATGATGAAATAATAATAATAATAATAATAATGGCTTCACTACAGGTTTTCTTCTCTTGTCTAACCTAATCCAATTATTCCTAATGAAATTCCTCCCCTATACCTCTCACCCTTGTACATTTCCCCTTAAAAAAAACTTCCACTGTTCTGTTTAGTAATTCTCTTTAACAATACTAAAGCATTGTTACTAAAGACAGAACAGTGGGAAGTTTTTTGTGGGCAATTGTACAAGAAAGCACTCCTTTCCCTTCACAAAGCTTCTCTTTTTGCCTAACCCAAATTTTCTCACAAGGAGATCACATGAAATAGGGATCGCATAATTTCTTCTCTTTTGGACAAAACCTCCATTTGGCCTGAATTAGTGTTCTGGTTGAGGGATTTTAGTAATCGCTCTAAAATTGTCATGAAATTTTAATGCAAAAATGGGACTTCATTTTACTGAAGCTTTAACTCGTGCTAAATTTACATACTTTGTTTTTCAGTTTTCATTCTTAATATACATAGTTTACTTCATTTTTACAGGCTTTAGGATATCGCATTATCCTACAAAACGACGTGAGCCCTGATGCAGTTTTCAAGGATTCCAATTTAGTGACGGACATTCAGAAGCCTTATACCAATAAGAGACACGTGCTCGGGGTTTGGGAAGGTGTTGAAGATATTCCACCTGCTGAATGCTATCCATTAGAATGTAATGCCGATTACATGCATGGAATATCTTTCCACAAGGGTTGTTATATTGGACAAGAACTCACTGCACGGACTCATCACACTGGAGTGATACGCAAGAGAGTGATGCCAATTGTTTTTGATTTCGAGGATGAATCTCCTATCAAAAAATGGACGACAATTGAGAATGAACTTGGCAGAAGCGTGGGAAAGGAGTGC
>JAQGBF010000176.1:0-11020 GCA_034698245.1 Schendyla nemorensis | reverse complement strand
AATTAAGCAGAAAAAGCACGCCAGGCTGAGTCTTAATTTTTTCTCCCGCTCGCTTTTCTTTTTTGGATAATAACATTTTTTTTGGAAAAAAAAAATCGCAGAAAAAAATAGACTATAGCGAAAGGGGTACAGGAAAAAAAAAAGATAATGGAACAACAACCTTTTTCTACCTTTCTTTTTCAGAGTGAATAATTGATAAACTTGTTAAGAGTTACCTGATTTTCTTCTGTTGAACTTGCTGATTGGAGGTTCTGGAAGGCAAAAAAGAACTTCTTTAAAAATTTAAACATTAAGCAAACTTATTATCCTCTTTAACTAACTTCAAATAGCTGTTGGCCATAACTGAAGCATCATAAACTTTCGCATAAAAATTAATTATAAACTACCGAGAAAGTTATTAAATAAAACACGACCTCTCCAAACTACAGAACTACTCCCATAATATTTTTATTATCAAAACTTTCATAATCTAATTAATGTTTTTAATGCCATCATTTGCACAAAAGGAAAGTGATAAACAATTTAGCTATAGTAAGAATTTTTGCTTGTCTTCGTATTAGAATTTTTAAAAACTAATCATTAGACACTGTGAAAAGTCTCAGAGTTAAAATGCGAGACTGCTTTTACGAGAAAAAAGTATTCCAGGTTTTATTAAATGTTGGGCATTTGTTGGCTTGAAATTAATTTTCGAAAGGCTGTAAATTACTTGAATATTGCCTACATTCGTTGAAGCTAGTCTCAAATTAGTGATATCAATTGAAAATGACTGATATTTATGCATTTCGAAAATAAATTTCTTTCTAAATCATGCTAGATAAAACCCGATATACTTTTTTCTCGTAAATGCACTCTCGTATTTTTGGTCCGAGAGTTTTCACAGTGTCTAATATGCAACCGGTAAAATGGTATGTTGAAAAAAAATACCCGTAATTTAGTGATGAAATGTTAGAATGCACTGTTTCCCTAACCTAAAAATGCTATTGTTTGGTGTAAAAAAATTGTCTTTGTTAAATGTCTGTTTCACATGTTTATAGAATTGTTGAATGTGTTCTGACAATTTCAATTGCTGAGAGTACACGACATTTCAAAATTAATTATTTGTCTGACACTTCAGATAATTCAAAATATTTGAAAAAAAAACATTTCCAAGTGTTGATGAACTAAATAAAAACAAATTAGAGCAATTTAATAACATTAATATCAATTCTCCAATAATTTAACTTTTGAAATGTTTTTTTCATTCCGCTGAACAGTTTGGTAATAAGCCATTGGATTCATAATTTTTACATAGTATGACCTACACTTCGAGCATGATTAGTTGGAAGTCTCTAATGCTTGTAAAATACGCAGAAAAAAATCAAACCAAACATTCATTATTAGGAAACCTTCCACTCCTCTGACACTTGCGTCACTCACAGCAGGGTTTAGCACAATTGCGGCTCATTGTATACTATAAAGAATTAAAAGGCGCCAGAGCAATGTCATAAGCAACTGACGCAAATGCAACAAAATTTACATCAGAACAACTGGTACAGTGCGGTTGGTCATTTCTTTCTAAACGTGAGTGACGGTAAAGCCGAACCAGGGATGGTGGCATTTTTCCAAATTTGGGCAAATGTGAACGCGTGCGACCTTATTAGTTCGTGATTTGGTAATCACGAAAATCTTACTAAAATACCATTGGTTGGCAGCTATGGACTATTTAGTTTAATATGCCGTTAAAACTAATAAAAAAACTCCTACCATAAAATACACGAGCTAAATATATATGAAAAATAACTATAATAAAAATTGCTGTTGTTTGCCATAACGTACATAAACCTTCTTATACATTATTACCAGACGTCATACAATAACTCCAACGACAAAACATCTACTAATGACACCGATAAAAAATTTAACGCCTTTGTTTTCTTTAAGTACACTCTTAACATAAAGAAATTCAGACAGGAGCTCTTCATGAGCTGAGCAGATGCGCAAAATGAAGGTCACAACCTAAGCAACTTGTTTTCAATTTTAAAAAACTTAACCAACTGCAAATATTTTTTAACCATGAAAAAACACAGGTGTCCTGTCCTCCTTTTCTACCAAAACACTCCCATGATGCAGCCACGTGGCCTTCACAATTTCTCCTTCTCCTTCTTCTGCATCAATTACTAATTACAAGTTGCAAAATTAAATATAAGGCTGCATTCTTGAACAAAGGGTTAATGAAGGCCATGTAACATTGAATAAACAAAAGCATGGCCTATTAAAATGAAGCTCCTTCCAAGATCCGGTCAAAGCCTGGAGTGATCCATTGATGTATGTCCTTCCTGTGACTCAACCATAAGTGCTCAAGGGGGTAAGAGAAAAAGGGAAGGGGGAAAATAAAAATGAAGAGGTAAGATGGATGAGGACTTCATCTAACAAGAGGAATGCTATTAAATGGAGAGGTGAAAGGAGGCTGAAGATGAAAGCAGATTCCAGTTGGTATGACCCTGGCCTTCTTTATATTGCCCTTCCTTGGGTAAGATGGATGACAGGCAGTGGAGATGTGATGCATGATGGGAAAACAAAATTCATAATGGAATGCACTACAAAGCATACAGGTACAATAATAAAATGGTAATGTGTCTGCACTTCCCAAACAGGCTGCACAGTTCTCCCCCAAAAGGTCATATTTGATGAATAGTGACTTATTGTTGTTGCTAAGCAGGATTATAAATAATAGAATAACTTTTCTCCTGTGTGGAAATAAGAGTTGGTTGAATTGGCTTTTTGCAAAGTTGTGTTTTGTGTAGTAAAAGCAATAAAGATATTTTACCATGTTTTTTTTATGAAGTTGTCAATGTTAATTACACTTCATGCAAAGATCTCATTATGGATATAGCTTTGGAAATTTTTTTATTGCAGTGGGAATTGGCATGCTTTTTTGTGAGAGATTTTTTCTGTAGCAATGATGATTGATTTATTTTTATTTTATGGCTGGTGGATTGTTTTGTCATGTGAAGAAATGGAAGGAGGGTTGCAAAATATTGTCACAAAATGTCACACACAAAGGGATGGGAAGGAATACTTCCAAAATCTGAGAAAATCGATCACATGCATTGAGGACAGCCTCCAAAGACGCATAAAAAGGTTACAAAAAGTCCAAAGATTGGCCCTTTTCAAACCTGGTTATGTGGAAAAGTTCAAATATAGAGGGCACAAAAAAGATATCCAAATAGTGGGCACTTACCACTACACAGAATCTCTTCTCTAAAATTCTATAGAATATGTTTGCAATGTTCTAGTTATAGGATAACACACATTTGCTTATAAAATAGACTGTGTATTCACCTCAGAGTATTAATTACAGTATTTAATTACAGTATTTAATGTCAGTGTACCACTTTTTAAACCAGTCTATTAAAAACCATTCTACTAAAACAACATTAACTGAAAAGAATCCAATTAGGCATTTTCCACCATAAATTACATTTTCCATCATAAATTACATTTTCCATCATACTCCATGCAAACAAATCTAAGTTTAAATCTCACCCTAATCATCTCATAAAATTCCTCTCCAAGGTATAAACCCTTCCCAAAAATAGCCAAACCCATTAAAAACCCTTCTATACTTGCAAAATAAATTCTAAAAAGTAACAAAAATAAAAACATTTTGATGTCAACAAAAAAATATGGAATTCAGAGCATGGGAACTGAACACCGAAGGCCAAAACTGAACTACTGGCAAAAAAGACATGACGTCATCAAAACCCACCTTCATAAGATGGAGAAGACAATTCCAAGTCAAGAGGATTCACCTGTAGCTTCACCTGAGAATTGCGCCTAGCCCTTAAACATCGACACTCCATCCTTGTAAACACAGAAAAGATGAAAGGGAAACTGACAGATGCATGCAAGCAAAGCCCAATATGACGTCATAGTCAGCAACGCCAATGAAGGCCTTGCCTGAACAGAGATCAATAAAAATGGTGGAGTAACATGGGAAGAAACTAATGTAATTGCAGGTGTGGAGGAGTATTTTTTCCACTTTTAATTTGGAGTGGAAATTAATTTTTTAATGGGTCACTGCTGTGTAAGAAATTTTTGGGGGTTGTGCATTGCAGGGAAGCAAAGTCAGTGATTTAAGGGGTTGCTATGGAGACCAGAGATGGGTGCCATGTTTAGATATTGATCTGTCTCTTCTGGATCATTAGCCTAGAACCAGTAAGGTGGACGCACCTGGAGCTCCAGGTGTTAAAGAAAAAGAAATCATTTGGGTTCATTCATTTTTTTGGTGTTTTTTGAAAGGGGAGATTTGTTGAAAAATTGGGGTGCAATATGTTGGATGGAGGTAATAAATATGAGATGAAATGAATTTAGAGTGGTGATATATGGCTGGTGTTTTCTTGGTTTGATGTCAGGAAGTTTGGATATGGCATCATAAATGCATTTCAAGGTTGAAAAAATGTTTTTATGCTGAAGTGAGGTTATGCAATGGGCCTGGTTTATTTCATTTATGTTATGACATGTTGGTGCATTGGTATTTATTTTTTCTTGATTTTACTGCCAGATTGGTTTGGGTTTTGGCTGAAGTGGTTGTGATTGTGTAGGCAAATTTTAGATTTATGGGTGTCTATAAACACTGTAAAATTAAATGAAGGTGATTTATTAATAGTTTATAAAGTTTTGTTTTTTTAATCAAAATACATATAGAAGTTCTTAAAGTTTGTAGCCTTAGCAAAATACATAAATTATTTTTAGAAATACACCTAAGTAATTGTAATAACTGAGTTTGTTATAAGGAGGGTACCTAGAATAATTATAATATTCTAGAGAACACAGTGAAAGCAACATTATGTGGTTTGAAGGCTTCATTTCATAATCTTTTAATTGTTTCACACAATTTATACTAATTATCTAATATAAATTCAGGTGCCAACTTCAGGGTCACAAGTTGGTGGTAAATAAAACATGATTTCAAATCATTAAGATGATTAAAAAAATATTTTCCCAATAATAAAGAACTAAAACATATTCCAACACTAAGTGACTAAACAAAAGTAACACTTTAAAAACAACCAAATGACACTAATTGAACCCATAATGTCAGGATGTTATTAAATTAATTGGGTGTGCAGTATATTCTTCTCCCTCCATAAATTAACTCCATCACCATTACCATCAAACTAAATTACCAGGCCACTCACTGTTTACAAAAAAAAAACCCACCAGAGACAAAACCTGACAATAAAAGTCAAAACAGCTACATACCAAAAAGACAACATGCAATTCAATGTATGCACCACAGTGGAAAATCAATTAAGGCCTCACTTCCTTACTTCTCAAGTCAACAGGCAACTTCCTTAAAGACCTTGTCAGTGTGGAAAATTGGAACTTTTCCTCTCTGCTTCATCTAATCCCTTTCCCACCAACTCACACAGCATGACAATTAATAAAAAACCTTACCTAAGGTAAGACCTAATCTGCTTTTAGCAGCTGAGGGTCCAGCAGGCCACTGTGTAGCCTTCCACACATCCTTTTTCTGGGAGAGATTCCTTAGCAACACTTCACCAAACACAGAATCACCAGGCTCCATCATAGACAGTTGTAAAGTGAGTGAATTAAGATGGAGTAAGGAGAAGCCTCAAACTGAGCAGTTATTTTTAGCTTCCTCCATTAAAGTCTGAGAAAGAAACAAAGATTCTTGCTAGCCAGCAAATGCCAGGATGGTGACACACACAAGACAGCTTGCAATCATCCATGCTCTTTATGATGCTAATGCCAATCATGTGATCTGTGTTGTCATTTAAAGTTGGGCTAGCTATTTTTTGAATATTTAAAAGCAGTATTGTTTTGGGACAGACTATGAAATCATAATAATTTATATATAGTTTGAAAATGAGATTAGTGAGTAGAGCAAGTGAAATAGGCTAAGTAAAAAACAATAAATTTTCATAATTTTCTAATTAGGTTTATGGGGTATGTCTATTTACTTATGTAATCGTTTGAAGTTACTTATTGATTTTTACTACCATAAAGGTTCGAACTGTGTCCAGGGCCACTAGTTATTTTAAGGGATTTCTTCCCAGCCCCTATTCAAGACCAGCAGATATTTACAAGAAAATTACAAGAAATTCTAAATACCATTTATCATAGATTTCAACCAAAATTCGATGATTGTTTATTACCAACTTAACTGAAATTCTAATCTTTGATTTGTTGATGGTGATATGAGCTTCTATCTCCCTCCAATTATTTTTAAGAAGAATGATACCACTAAAAGGTACCTCTTGATAATGACTTGCACATTTAAAAACAGATAAAAGAGAGTCATCCAGCATCTCCAGTTTATCAACATTGCAATCACATTGTTATTCAGGTATCCACTTTGATATAGCTCAACAAAGTCAGAATTTTCTATGTTGTGCTTTCTCAGAATAGAAACTCGAATTTTAATTTAGTGATTCAATTTATTGATTACTGAACTTCTGAATAACACTAAAAATCATCTATTAAATTTTTCTAGTGCATTTTGAACTTAACTTAAATTACATTTATATCAGCATGATTTCGTGTTTATAATTAATCCTTTAATACACCTCGAAGTCAGGTGATTGTTCAATTGAAGGAGCACTCATCTTTCTGAATAACACCGTGCTGAATAATACGAATCGTGTTCCTTCTATTGTCTTGAGAATCTCCCGTTGCTACGTGACGACGGGCTATAGTCAGGAAAATTTCCCTTGACAATAGCCCTCGTCACGCAGCATTGGGAGATTCACCTATTAAATAACCCTCGAGCTAGGGTGAATAGTTAGCAATTCCCCCTTGTGTAATTTAAAGATAAAATTCCTCGTGGCTTTCGGCCACTCGGGATTTTATCATTAAATTACACTCGGGAAATTGCCTACTTAACACCCTAGCTCTTGGGATATTCCAGCTAATCTGGGTATCTCCCAAAAAGACCAACAGAGGGTGCTCCACTCTTTGGTGGCAATGAATATCTTCAGTATCAGTCTTAGATTATTAGTAGTTTTTATGCTACAAAATTATGAATATGAAGTGTATTATTCAATTTTGTTTGTTGACAGAAATTTCCATATTTCTTTATTTTTCTAAATTCCTATAGTGCTCTTCATTAACCTCAATCTTTAAAAGCATCAACTTAATTAGTTTGCAGAAAATTTCCACAAAACTCAATTTTCACTGGCACAAATATTTACCTTTTGGAGTTTTATTCATTAGACATTTTTTTTTTCTAACTCCTGCATTTTCAATTTCTTCAAGAAAAAAAAAACTTTTTTTGAAACTGAATTTAATTGATTCACCTGATTAACAACAGTCACAAAGCTAATTAAAACACTGCATATAATTATTGACTACATGTCCAAAATCACTTCAAAGTATCTAATTACACAGCAGGCAATGAGAGAGAAGAGAGGAATTTAATTACAAATCTTAAAGTTAAAAATTCAATATTTAGCATCCAGCCTCATTATCCTCAAATTTTCCATCCACTTTGCAGCAAATTTGCACAAACTTTTCTCAAAGAAAATTGCATTCATCCACACCAGACCACACTTTAATCTTCTCAGAAAATGGATCTTTTCAGGGTGACTGCAAAGATGGATTAACTGCATGCTCTCCCCTATATTTAACCACAAAACTCCATGCCAAGACTTTCCACCCTCACCAGTCAACATGAAGCCATCACCTGCAATAATGGCATTATTGTGCAACAATGCCAAGCTATAAAACACAAATATACCTGTCCATTAACTTGGCATCAATACCATCCATAACAAATTGAGACATCATAGACAATTAAAACAGACAAAAACAATATTTATCATTTCAACTCTTCCTCTTCTGACTTGTGTCCAATCAATTAACAGTTTAGCATTGATTGCCAATTTATCACTCTCATCACACTGTCACACACACTTTGAGGTGCAAATTTGTTGCATTTCCTCTTCACCATTCCAAGGTGACCTCCAAAAACATTCTCTCCAAGGTAATTGACTCTCAAAACCAATCAATAACACCTGATAAATATTGGGGAAGAGGCAAGGAGAAGAGGAAGAGAAAAAAAATTGAGTTTCCCCTTCACATGAGAAAAAAAAACTCATTGCATATATTGTTGCCTGATATAGTCAACAGGTGGCACATGCTGATGGTGGATGTTGTTGCCATGGGCAACAGGATGGAAATTGGACAGGAGGAAGAAAAAAGATTGGGAAACTGACTAATGAGATAAACAACAATTCCTGTTTGTGCCCCATGGCTTTGGTTAGGATTGTTTTCTTGGCTCATTTGCTCAAATTAATGAAACTTTTTGTTTGGATGTGTATATAGAGGAAATGTCACAGTTGAGGTAGTGTCATGGCACCTGCTTAAATTGATTAGTGGGAAAAGAAAAAATAAGGGCTGGGAAAATTTTTTCTGGTTTGGTTTAAGTGCTGCTAATTAATATAGTAACTCAGGTGTGACAATTCTAGGCTAATTGATGAGTGAAATGTGAGTGAGTAATTTGTGTAATGATTAAACAACATGATATAAACATATGGGCTAATTAGTTAAAAAAGATGAAGATATATTACAGTGTGAAGTAGTTCTTCAGTAATTAATAAAACATGGCAAAGTGACATTGTTAATTTGTGTATTGACTTAACCTCAATTTGAAATTTTGCATGACCATTAAAACTTACATATGGTGCTAATATATCCTCAGAGTACAAGATTTTAAATCAAACACTGACAAGAATATACTTTTCAATTTTCCCATCCTTATGATTAACTAAAAGTATGAGATTTCTATGGTTGATGTTTCTCATAATGAAGAAATTTCACCTATAATGCAGTTAGTTTTTTATGCCCCTCCCTTTTGGCTGTATCAAGCTCAAACTAGGATCAATGATCCCTCATTTATCATATCTCCTAATTGATAAATATGACCCTTTTAGTGGATGTGAATATACCGCTGAGTGAGAGCACATGGTTCTTTTTCTTGGGAACTCAGTTTTTTTTCTCTAGATCAGATAAGCAAGGGAGTTTGGTTTTCTTAAAATAGATAGCTTAGTCTGTTGAATGAAACAGGACAAATAAATAAATTTCGGGATATTCTTGAAAGTATACATTCATATTTCATTTCTGATTAATTATAATTTCTATCTTCTAATCCTCTATAGGTTAAAACCACAAACTTTGCAGAAAGGAAAACTGGTTTTAAATAGGTGCATTCAATTCACAAAAGCTGATTTTTGAGTAGAAGAAGTGAACAAAGCTTCACTTATCTTATCTATTGTTGAAAACTTACTTTTACAAAGTATGTAGTACTTCTGCACCTACTGCCTTTCTCAAGTGTTTTGAATTGTTTCGACTAGGATTTAGTGATTTCCTTTGTTAACAAGTCATGACATTTCAAAACCAATTATAATTATCAGACAATTCAGAGAATTCAAAACATTTGAAAACAACTTGAAACTGTCAATAAACTATTTCGGAATAGTTAGAGCAATTGAAAAATTGGACTATAGTGTCGATTATCCAATAATAATTCAAGTTTTCAGATGTTTTCTTCATTTGGAGGTATTTTTTAAAGCTTAACTTATTTTTCTGAATTTCTGTTAATTGACTAATTATCCACAGTTAATAGGATTTAGTGTGGTTTTGCAGCTGCACCATTCCCATGTCTTAAAGATAGTAAATGCACTCGATTGATTACTCTCAGCCTTATTGACTCTTGCTATTCCAAATTTAACATTGCCAATGCTATTTTTTACTAACTCTGTTATTATCACCTGTTACTGAAAAAGTGAGTGTAACCTACTCTACTATTTAGGTAAATCCACAACTGTTAGTTTTTGTTCATTACCACAAAAAAATGAGCCTTGCAGCAAACCCTTATAAGATATAACAAGAATAGACTCTTAGTATCAGCTTAGAAGTCTACTAAAGAAAGACATACTTTTATAGACACTCTTATAATGAATCCACCATGACAAACTAATCTATTATTAATTTCACATCATATGATACCTAATGTATTTACCATGATCCTCTTTCTCATTTTAATTAAAAAAGTAATTAATATTTACCCACATAATTTGTCATTACCATATACATACATCTCATATTTCTCAACCACAAAATCAACACAGCACATTTAATTATCTTATGCAAATTGAAAAAACAAAAACAGAAAGCTAATTACAAAAACACACTCCAAACAGAATATCACATCCAATTACATAAAAGACCAAAAAAAAAAAATCAAAACCATATTTCCAAAATCAACCTTCATTCTAAAACAAAAACATACCAATTTTCCTGACCACATGATAACCAGCAATCTAATTAAATTGCATGGAAACCAGCTCTTTGTAACTGAAGAACCCAATCCAGAAACCATCATCTGGACTTTGACTAAGTCCTTAGATTGCTACAATCACCAAGATAAATCACTCAGCCCACCCAGAAAAAATGGCCATCTTGCAGTAATGACAACCATTAGTGGTGAAATGCATCATCACCACCTACACACCAACTTCTCCTCTTCTTCTGCCACTGTGGCATCCTACCAGAAGCCAATTAATCTGTGTCCCTTTTAGCCTCAAGTTGGTGGGTTGGCTTGCCTGATGAGCAAGCAAGCTAGCAAGTAATTTACGTGATCAACACCTGTTGGCGCTCGAGGCACCATCAGATTCGATTGTGCATCACCTAGGAGATGAGAGGATGGGCAGAGCATCGAGTCAGTAGTCATGGAAACAATAGCAACAACAAGTGAAAGCAGCAGGCTGTTATTACAAAGTGGATGACAGGAAGACAGTTTCATTTTATTATTTCTTTGGAAATCTGATTGGAAAAACAAAACAATTATTGGATGTGGTTTCGATGGACTTTTTTTTAGAATGGAAAGGGTGCGTGGGTTTCTATGTTGTAGATGGTTGAGTGGATGTCGTTGATAAGACCCACCGCAATTTGTGGACAAAAGTTTCACGCCTATGTCGTAACCAGCCAGGCGCAAGTCCTTGCTAAGTAGAAACGC
>JAQGBF010000175.1:0-11039 GCA_034698245.1 Schendyla nemorensis | reverse complement strand
AATTTTAAAAAGGTACATTGAATAATTCAGTTGAAATAATAAGAAAGGCCATCTCAAGGTTTTGGCCAAATTTGAAAACTACCTCTTGAGTGGCGCCACAGTGAGCGGCGCTTATTCATGTGGTCCCCTCAGTTTATTATACTGGTCTTTGTTCAAATTGGTTCATGCATGGATTTGCTCTATACATTCAATGTAAAGTCAATTACAATTGGTGCAAATAACACAAAGTAGGGTAACTGCAGTGTAACTAGCAAAACTTTACACTCTCGAAAAGTGAAGTGAAGAACTTCCCCGGTTACAAATCAGTTACACTATACATAAACATAATTCATGTACTTTGTACTGGTTTGAACTTAATTACAGTCAGACATATACATATATATTGGTTCTTACAAACAATTGCACTATGTAGCATTCAATAAGTAAAAATCTAGGCCTATGTGTTAGGAGTCAGCATTCATTAGAAGTATGAATTAACACCTAAACCCTCTTAACAGGTTACGTTTTGAATGCAGCAAGTGTAAATTAAATTAATGAACCCCTGTAGTGTAATCTACATGGGTTCATAAATTATAAAATCATAAAAGGCCAGCCCAAAATCCAGATACACCTAATATTATTGCAGTTATCCAGATTTCATCCATATTTGCTAAGTTAAGGCACTGCATGGACTGAACACCATTTTTTCAATCTCCTTTTTGTCCAGCTTTTGCTAAGTACAGTGTACTTTAGTTTGCAAATGTCTTTTCTAAAATTGCACATTTCTAAAATTGAGAGCCTGAATTCATGAATTAGTTTTTAACGGTTTTGTTATACAGGTGAGTAAAAAGTCTGGTTCCACTTAACTAATTCCAGAAGTAAATAAACTAGTTTAATAGTTTATTTACTTCTGCTAATTCTTATGCTTAAATAGTTAGACTAACCAAAATGACCAAAATGAACCAAACCCTAACCTTTGCATAAACCACCAGTAAAAAGTTTTTTCCTAATTATTAATATGCTAATTATCGCGCGAAAGGAACCTAACCCGTCGCGTGAAAGAAACCCAACCCGTCGCGCGAAAAAACCCATATTGCTTGAAAGAAACCCCATTTCGCGCGTGAGAACCCAATGCGCGATAGAAACCGCGCGTCGCGCGAAAGACTATGCGCGCCTACATGCATCGCGCGAGTGCACTGGCCCGCAATTTTGATATTAAGGTTGATTGCAATGGTCATCTAAGTGCCCATTTTCCAGCTATTTCCTAATTCATTACAGATACAAAAAATATCCAATTGGAAAGTTGCTTCTAGTGGTCTAAGTTGAAATCAATGGTTCATTCATTTTTTTCATTTATTCTAACCCCCAAAATATTTACGTGGAACCAGACCTTTTACTCAACCTGTATAGTGAAAAGGAATGTAATTAACATGGACAATCCGAAACAATTATTTCCAAATTGAAACCAATTTTAATCTTATTTTCTACACTTATTCATTCTCCATAACAATTTTACTTGACAAACAGTCCTCTACCTTTAATTTTGCAATTAAGACCGGTCCAATTAAAAATTGCAATTACGATTCCAACATTTTTAAGAACAGCCTTTCACACTTTTTCCAAAAACATACGTTTTGAAAAAAATTTCAATTTAAAACTTGGCAACAACAGGAAGCAAACGATGTATTATTTATGTATTGCTTTTCTTATTTTTTTTTCCTTGTTACGATATCGCTGCCGATGAGACCAAAAAAACCAATTAGCGTTCCTCAGCAATATCGTAACTCGGTCTTAAATTTACTTTCACCCTTTGCTCACCCTTAGCCACCGATGTTCGAGTGCCTCTTCAATAGTGATCCTCTCATCAGGGTCAAGAGCTAACATTCTTCGAACGAGATCACGAGCGTGTTCCGAAATCCCATCCCATGGTTTATTACTCATCTGAAACAGATTTAATAACAATCAGAAAAAAGGAATCGTCATGGGGCAAGGATATCGTATGGCCACTATTTAGCCAACGAGAAGAGAAAAAAGTTAATAGAGTGAGCAACCGACAGAAGAAACTAACATTGATTTTGCCGCTACATATACTTTCATAAAGTCGTTCCTTGGTCCCAAAAAAAGGCAGCTGACCGCTGAGCAATGTATATAGCATTACACCGCAGCTCCACACATCCATCGGTTTGCCGTACGGCTTTCGAAGAACTACCTCGGGTGCCATGAAATGGGGAGTACCAATGCGACCTGCAAGACAGATAATAGAAAAATTAACATACTATTGTTGTTTGTATCTTTTTTATGTAGACCTGAAGATGGACAATAAAGCCTAAAGAGCTTTGTTTTTTTTTTTTAAAAAAGGAACATGCATGTGAATGCCCTAATTTTATTTTTGATCCTATAATGGTACTTCCAGATAGCAGAGACATATTCTGCAGTTCCAAGCAAAATTAATTTGGCATTGCAAACAGAATGAATGTCATCGCAGAAATCCAAGCAGTAGAGATAAGCAACAGAAAACTCCAGAAAATTCTCCGCCTGATGCTTTCTTATTAAAAATTGGAAATGAAGCCAGATGAAAAAAAAAATCAAGTCCTAGCACAAGAAAAAAAAACTACTGCCCCTTTAATCCCACTGACATTTACTCTCAAGTAATTTCCAACTTACCTCTAAAACCAAAATTACTACTTCAATGTGAAATCCTTCCAAGGCCTTTCCCACCTACCTATCCCCAGGACAAATCAATCCAAATTTAAAATTCCCTTTAAATCACCCTGCATTATCTCCAAACCTCATCACAAACCAATTTCCTAGACCTCACTAGATGGCTACGCATCTGGCCATGATCATATCTGACTGTGCCCAACCGCAATCGCCCATTTCTTGCTCAGTTACCCTGATTAATCGAAAGTTATTGTCATTGCGGAAACTTCGAAATCAAAACACTTACAGAACTACAGGCGGACAGAACTAAAGGCGGGCATATACGAGGCGATTTTGTTGCCGGCAACCTGGTTGCAAGTTATTGTCAGTTTTTCGATTTGCGTAGGTTCGAAGTTTTCGGTTCAGTGTTTTGATTTCGAAGTTTCCGCAAGTCCAAGGCGGGCATACACGAGCTATCCCAACAATGCAAACCAGGTTGCCGGCAACAAAATCGCCTCGTAAGGATCCGTAACGGACCAAGTTCGATTGCGTTTGATTCGGCTGGGTTAACGGTTCGGAAAATTGATTTCGGAATATGTTATTTCGATGTTTCCGCAAGTTCGATTTGCGTAAAGGCGGGCATACACGAGGCGATTTTGTTGCCGGCAACCTGGTTTGCAGTGATGGGAACAAATTTTTTAAATTAATAAACAAGCTATTCCAACAATGCAAACCAGGTTGCCGGCAACAAAATCGCCTCGTGCATGCCCGCCTTGATGGTTTTATTATTAATGGATTGCTTATAGCCTATTACTTATAATTTGATCAAAATAATAAAAATATATTTGTCTATTTTCAAATTATTTACGTTGGATAGTATTTTTGGATCATAAACAACCAATAAACAACTAATACAATTTACATTTTGTGGCTAGTCAAAAGTGAATATCAACTAGGACTTTTCTCTGACTATGCAGAGAAACTGACGCGAGTGAGGTAGGACCGAGTGTGAATGAACTGTAATCCATACGGCTTGTTTATAGCAACAATTCCATCTAAGAATAAATTTAAAAAAGTATTATACCCACATTTGATCCACAGAGCAGCAAACTAAACTTTTGCATACAAAATATACTTTTCAGTGTGTTGAAAAAAATCCTCCTGTGCTTTCCAACTGCTTGGAATTGATGATGCAGCCGCGTAGAAAATCTATAACTCACAATCTGCGCAATACTCCACATGTTTGTTGACATTTTCAACGCCATACACCACTCTGTTACCATATTCCAACAGTAGATGTCAACCCAGAAATTTAACTCCGAAGCTATAGCAAGCTATAGCAGTAAAGAATTCCAAAACTCCCATGCATTGCAGGGAAGCGAACCAGCCCTTATGAAACGCTCCCCGCGTAGACTTCTCAAGCAAAAACCAAATATTTTGTTTATTTGCTGTCCAATTTTAATTATGTTTACAGAAATGTATTTGTTGTATCTAGCCAAATCGAATGATGCAAAAGTGTTTAAAGTAAAGCCACAAGATAACAAAATATTAGGTTTTTGCTTGAAAAGTCTAAGCGGCGTTAAAACTTTTGCCTTGGTAGCTTCCTATAGCTTCGGAATTCCTTGTACGTAGAATAGGCCAAATCATGTCTATTCCTACGTACGTACGTAGGAATAGGCTATTTCGGCACTATTCCTACGTATGTACGTAGGAATAGCTGCAAATCCGCCTATTCCTACGTACGTACATAGGAATAGCTGGCAGCTATTCCTACGTACGTACGTAGGAATAACCCTGGCCTAATTTTATAATAAAAAAACAACTAATATATATCATCACAAATTATGGTTTTTTATTTATAAAGTTACACCAACCTAAAAGCTACCATTTTTTTTTAATTTTTAAAGCACACAAAGCCAAGATATACATTGTTTCCTAATAATGAGTTGTGCAAGACTTCTGCTTCATCCCACAAAATACATAATTGTCATGTAGCCTTTGCCTCCTTTACCCAGGTGATGCAAATCTATTTTACAAAATTCTTTCCTAACATTCCCTTCCCATCCCACTATGAAAAGGCTTGGTTTATTTTAAACGGTTATTCAGGCGCTCCAAAGAGGGCGCTATCTCATCAAGATCTCTTATCTAACCCATTTCATTTCTATTTTAGTGTTATTTATTTCGCCATTTCTTCCCTTTCATTCTCCTCTGTTTCTTTCAAGAGGAGGTTTCAGACACGGAGGTGAAACGGAAGTATGAAATGACACTGTCATAGAAAGGCAAAGAGATTGAAAGAAATGATTGAACAGCTCACAAACGTTGACTGCTGGAACAAATAAAGAAGAACTTGACAGTTTGGCAAACAACTGGAGTATAATATTGGTACCATGTCCTTTTTTTTTCTTCTTTTCTTCGCCGAAGAAATCAATACCTTCTTTTCCACCTCTCAATAAATATTCTCTTTCCAATCTTTGCTTTTGCCTGCTACATATTTCTTTGCGAAATAAAAACAGCTGAGTGATCCTGTTCCCTTTTCATGAAAATTTTGTTGAATTAAATTTTAATCGTATGCTCTTAGAAAGTGCAAACAAAAAGTTGTTTTGGTTCACGCTCCTCATCAAAATTTAATATTTTTCTTGTAAGGTACACGTTTGAAAAACATCCTGACATATAATTTTATAAATTTTAAATAAACTTTTTTTTTGGTGAATGCATAAAACAGACCTCTTGGCTAATTATTAAAATATGCCCATTGCGTATTTTAATAATTTATAGTTGGCTATTTTCCATTACACTTGTGCATGTCTCGAAATTAATGGCCACAAAGAATATCAGCCACACCGCCCAACAGCAGACGCCAACACGACCACACATTCATTCATCCGTTTTTCCCCCTTGAGTTTGCTCGGTTTGTAAATGTTATTACTATAAAAGATTTCTTGAAACAACTTTCTAAATATGATTTACGCGATTCTTGCAACGGTTTAGAAGGAAGCAATGTAAAAGTTTTTGTGACCAATGGATTGCCCATGGTCCATTAGCTATAATTACATTAAAATAAAGTGGATCTATTTGTACATTTAAAAATTATTCCACAAGATCATATTTAATGTGACACCCTGTACATAAATTAAAAATAAGAACCACAGATCCCTTTCCTCCAAACTTGGAACCTAAATTATTGTCCACAGAGTTCAGCCCAAGCTCCATACGGCTAGAAAACCCTGTATTTCCCATTAAACGCAATTATAAAAAATGATCAAGAAATCTTCTTCAAATTTCAATTCATAGATATTGTGCAGGGTCTTAAAAAACTTAAGGCTTTGGAGTACTTCATAGATACCCAAGGCCCAAGCAGTACCTTTCTAGCTAATACAAATTACCCACATTCAAAACTACATAAATTCTCTTCCTACCTTTCAGACCTATCCGTCTGTGTAGTATTAGTTCTGGGTGAATCGGTAAGAAACTCTTTAGTGCTCGTCAGACTGGTAGCTGATCCGACACCGCTTGGAGGATACACAGTCCGGGCCGAGTTGGTCAGATTCAGCAATTCTGCAACAGAAGAAGAAGATGAAGAAGATGAACTCAGAGATATAATGTTTCCGCAATGCGCTGCCCCACCGAAGTAAGAGAAAAAGAATCTAGTTAATGTCGTTGCCGACAAGAGATCCGCACGAAAATGCAATAACAATCAACACAATATCAACTCGATGGATTTTCAGTCACGTTTCTTTGCCGGCATTGAGAGCAAATAATAATCATGTGATGTGTTGTGTATGAGATAGAGGCGAAAAAAAAAGATGTGCGGGGGAGAATGAAAAAATAGGGAGGAAAAAATATATAGGGCTGTAATGCTGGTAGAGCATCAGCATTCGTTGGGTGTAGTAGGCAAAGCAAAGAAAGAAGTGGAAGTTTCGCCCGGAGAAAGGAAAAGGAGGAATAAAAAATAGTTTAAAGGGTGAAGGAACGTGGTCGGATTAAAAAGACCGGTTGAAAAGTTAAATTTTGGTAGTTATAATTGAGTTATTGGGATGTGTGTTTTGATGGTCTGATAGCTGGTCTAGACTAATGTTAAATTAAGAATAGTTTAATGCAATTATTTTTAAATAATGGCTGGTTTTACATAAAATCATGTAGGAAAATAAACATGTTGGAATTTAAACCCTATTAAACTTTTTTTTTTCTAGTGTAAGTTAAGTAATAAAGTAATTATTCACAGAATGTTTTATATAAAACATTTTATTCTATCAATTTATATTGCAAGATTACAGTGTAAAACATTTGACCTAGAAAACATTATTTTTCTAATATTAGGTTTCATTGGATCATCAAAAAAATTATAATATGGTTTTGTTTAAATGAAACGCATAAAATTTCATTAAAAACGAATAAAGTCAACAATAAACTAATTCAGTATTGCAAAACTATAAAGTTTATTTTAAGATGAGGGAATTTTTCAGCTAGTTTTTAGTTGGCTTTATTAACTTTTAATGTATTTTTATGCATTGAAAACAAGAACACTTGTACTTTTTACGACCCAATGAAACATACCAATGTGCAAAATAAATTCTGATTATAAATTCCTATGGCCAAAAACTTTGCAATTGAAATTTTTTCTTTCGGTTGCTCGGTTCTCGAGATGAACATTGTCTGTTCTGATCTGTTTGACCAAGGTCAAATTTATTAGTACAGCCAGGAACACACAAAACGTGTCCTTATTACCATATAATGTAGTCTGAGTATCTCCCGAAAAAAACCAACAGAGGGCGCTCCGCTCCTTGTTGTTTTAACCCAGACCTAGTTTTTTATATCCTCCAAGTTTACACAGAGGAACATTTTCATCAACTATCGATCCAAAATTTAAATAATTGTACTTTCTTCAGACAAATTTTTGGACTTAAAAAGTTTTCATGTTCTCAGAAAAAGTAGAGTGGGATAAAAAAAAAAGCCATGAGATAAGTTGCAAATGGGTTTCTACCCTGAGCAAAAGTAGTCACACCCGACTTTAACCACCATCGCCAAATCATTTGATTACATACCTTTAGTAATTCCTGAAATACAACCGCCAACCAGTGATAAAATTAAACCTCCCCGAAATTACAACTAATTACGGAAATTCCGAAAGCCAAAAACTTCCACAATCCCAATTACAAAATTAAGCGCGAATAAATTACAAACTCACTCTCCATCCCCTTTAATAACGCAGAACCTGCAATTAATTAAAACTTTTCAATCAAATTACCCCAATCATCGCCGCTCCATCCTCTCGCTCTTACGTCACTTCCCTTCCCTTTGACATTCAAGCTATACGCGGCGTCCATTCGGCGAACTTTATTACGCTCCAACTATCTGGAGATTTTGAGATAATTCAACTAACCCGCCTCACCTCAATGTACAATTAATGCGCAAACTCCATTTCCAAGCAAACCCGGAGAAACTTCCAAAATGGATTAATTCTCTCCCTTCTCGCGAGATTCAATCTCGCGTTATCTTCTCTGCACATTCCATGGCAAATAAACAGGAACCCGACTTTAAACTGCTATTTGTTAACCTTGGCAGTATGACACAAATCTCGCATTTGCACACCAGCGAGCTTATAAAAACATGTCATTAGTTAAGTATCGAGTCACTAGCTTTTCTTTTAGGTCCTTTGAGATAAGTAGTCTCTTGTATTCCTGGCATGATCAATCCATTAATAAAAACAAATATCAGTCCAATCTAACTGTTAAAGTGACATTGATCGATCATGGCAGGAATACAAGGGAGTAGATAAGAGACTTAAAAGAAAACCTAGTGATACAATACTTAACTAATGACATGTTTTCATGCTCGTGGGTGTACATAAAAACATTATCTATCCATTTTTACTCTTTTCATTGTTGGCCCATTGTTTAAGCAGGAGCGATATATCTCATATCGTCCTAGGACCTGATAAATGATATAATCCTGAAAAAGAAAGAGGAAAAATAGTTAGATAAACCAGTTATACGTCTGGGGCTTGACAATAGGAGACATATCAGACCTAGTGCAAGCCTCGATAACTAATTTTTCCTGGGATTGTACTAGGACTGATATATCTTCTATTGTCTCGCCCCAGACCTATAACTATTACTTATCTCTTATGATACCTAGTCTCATGTATCTTGCCATGATCGATCCATGACACTTTGAGAAGTCAGAAGGATTTAGATGTTTGTTTTCATTCATAGATCGATCATGCCAGGAAACATTCGGTTTTACGTATTGCAAGATATTAGAAAGACAGCATAGTCATATGATACTAAAAAAAGTATTTTATGCTTTCTGATTAGTGTACACCCATCAACAAAAATCCCTTAGTTTCTAATGTTGCCACAATGAACACCACTGTCGCATCTAACATTTGCAGATACATATTCTCTAGATACGCTAGATGCAAATTTGGCGTTTTGTGACAACATTATTTTTTTGCTTGTGGGTGAAATTTTCCATGTTCCAAAATCGATGTTTGCACACAAGCGTGTTACATATGTAGAACGAGGGTTAAACAGAAAGCGCAGCGCCCTCTATTGCCCGCGCGGTTCCTCCGAGGCTTCTCTTTGCCTCCTCCTTGCTCCAATAGGTCTATGTTTGCTCGTCAATTCGCTCGGAACATATTTGCCTCGCAGTTACATTTTAATGTCGTACAGCGGGGAAGCTGACCATCGGGCGGTGCTTTGCAATTGCGCGCTTCGGTTGGGGCCTTCTGGGAATTGGTTGCGAGAGGAGCGGAAATTGCTTCGTGCCAGTGTTCTGTTCGCCTACTTGACTACCTCTTTTAACGTTATGACAAACACGGTCAATGATCTATGCAAATTAGTTGCGAGGCTGCATCAGCTGGCAGCGGCGGCGACGCACAGTTTCCCCCCTGTTTGCAGGCGCAAATTAACAGGCAACTAATTGGCTTGTCCCTACTGCGCCAATCTCGACTCGTGTTGCCACGAGGCAATTCCAATAACTCAATGTCGGGGTTTGAAAATGCCATGACGAGGATGTGTTTTGCTGTTTGTTTTGTCGGCGAAGAATGATTTCGCGGAGGGCGGAGTAGGTCAATTTTGAGTCTGGGGTTGAGCATATTGCTGCAAATTTTGGCTTAAAACTTCAAGATTTTGAGAACCTTCTTCAGAAGTTTGATTGTTTGACCCCCACGAAAAAGGTATCCTTAGTTTGGTCTTTACTCACTAGGTTTTCTTCTCTAGTTTCCTATGATATATAGTCCATAATCCTTTAAAGTTCTTCAGAGCCTTACACTAACGCCAGAGGGGAATGGTTCTAATTAGAACTGCTCCACTTTAACTTCAATGAAATGTATTGCTTCAAATCTCCCTTAGAAGAAAGATCACTTCTACATTTTTTTCACATTCATAAAAATGCCATAATAATTAGCTGGGATTGAATCCATAAGTTTGAATGTATAATAACAACACAACTAGTGGCACTGGCAATAGTATTGATATCTAGATAATATATCAACAAAACAGAAAAGCCATTCTCAAAAATTTTTTCTCCTCAATTCTCCTCAATTTTTAAGCTGTACTAAAGGAAAATAAATGTCTTACAGACAGAAATCAAGTGCCATAGTCGACAATTTGCAAAACCAGTTTTATTGGATCTGTACTGCAACTTTAGGTTTAAAACGAATTTCTCGGAATATTACAATTAAAAAATTTTCAAGTCAAATCGCAAAAAACTGCAAAGCACATTTGGTAAATTGCAATCGCTAATTAATAATCGATGGAAACTCGAAGCGCTAAATCATCCTTCATAACAAGCTGATTTTGACATCACAGATGAACACGAATCTGATGTAACTTCCTCCGCAACAAGATTCCATCTTTCGAAATCGCCATTTTGTAACCTCAGTGGGCGTATCCTTCGCGAACATTTTCAAATGTAACGCAAACGACTTAAATTGCAGTTTACACCTATTGTTTGGCAATTACAAGACGCAAACATTTTTTTTTTATCTCATTGAGCGAGTGTCGGTCAAAATTAAAATCCTCTTCGACACGCGAAAAGGCAATTTCTAAAGTGCGCGGACTGATCCTTTGCGAGTCTTATCTATCAGTGCCATCTTCCCTGAGAGGTCGCCAAATGCTGCCGGGTTCATCCATTTGCAAAAGGAAAACTCATTTCTCAACACGAAATTAAATTAAATCCTATCTCTCATCTGGCAGCGAACCATCAATTTTATCGATATGGCGTGAAATCTGCATTATCCGAACATAGTAAAATCCGGACAGCTGTAATAGGACGCAGCCGATTACATTACTAATTTTAGTTGTGACGTGATAGTCTACGGATTACCAACAACAACAGCAGAATGGAGTTTAACGTCGCAGGCGACAACTATGGTCATAGGCGACAACACAAAGTTTTGAAAACACAATATTCCATTT
>JAQGBF010000174.1:0-11054 GCA_034698245.1 Schendyla nemorensis | reverse complement strand
AATGATTTTTTAAATTTATATGAAATGTTAATGGCATATTGTATTACTTAGAGCTACGTGGACAATTTAAGCAATGACGAGATTCGAGACTACATGAAGAATTTGTTAATAGCACTGGCTCACGTGCACAAGAACAATACTATCCATCGAGATGTGAAGCCGAGCAATTTTTTGTATAATAGACAGCACAGAAAGTACGTTGATTTCAAACTTGTTTTTTACAGTTTAGCCTAATTATTCATTTTTAAAGGTATGCCTTGGTGGACTTCGGGTTATCGCAAAAAGTCAGCATAACTTCCCTTCATCAAGATATCTGTGATAATGCACAAGCCAGACACAAAATCACAAATGAGAACAGGGGATGCAAACGAGCACTACACGAATCCTTTGAAATGGTATTCAATTGCAAGCTTATTTTAATGAAGGCGTTTTTTTTTCATGCAATTTTCTTTGCCCGACAGAGTGCAATTTCACCAAAACGAACCGCTCTGGGTGCAATTAGTCTAAATAACAATCAAATTCGTCCTCCTAATTGCAAGCCGCTTTTCACCAAAGAAAAACCTGCTTCCACTTTGAGGCAATCTCAGGAAACGACAAAAAGCATCGGCTTTACCAAGATAGATCTCAATCAAAAGCTTGGCGATACGCCTCACAACATAAAAATCAGAAGCTTGGATACCACTTCCAAAAAAACTCAAAGCCAAGTAATGAATATTAAAGAGCTGAACAAAACATCAGCGGTGATAAAAGATCGCAAAATAATATCTCAAAACAAGGGCAGCTCTAGAAATATTTGCCATTGCTTTAGAAGAGATCAAGTGTGTCCTGTTTGCCTGAATAGGTAAATATAATACTAACATATATACTAACATATTATATAGTGTTTTCCACTTTTAGCTCAAAGCCTTTCATTTTCTAAACTATCTCAATATTTTGAAATGATATTAAATCAATGTATGCATACACCCGCGACAAAAAAAAATTGTTCATTGCAGTGAAGCCAATGAGGCTTTTTGCCCATCGTTCTGGGCATGCTCTGTTTGTATGCCTGTGGGGAAGCATTTTTAGGAAGTTGAAAAACTATGCTAACCAACAATGCTTTCCCACCAGTCATATAAACTGAGCGTGCTCAGAGCCACCGCAGTGGCGCTCCACAACGATGGACAAAAAGCCTCATTGTTCTATATGGATCTTGCTCTTGTCTGCTATTGCTTTCATTCTTAGCAAACAATGCAACTTCAGTTGGCTTCATTGCAATGCACAAACCTTTTTTCTTGCTAGTGTGGAAGCAAAAAAAAAAAAGAGAGAGCATTGTTTTTGGTAAATTCTGTTAACAATGCCTCCGGGCATTTACTGGCTGTTAGGAAAACCTTGAACAAGGGAAAACTGCAAATACTCTTATACAAATACTTTTACAAATAATTTGCACTCTGCAGTGCACTAGGTATGATGGGGCAACTTCAAAATTACCTTTGTCGTTCGCTTCAAGTCATCCTTTTCTTATGTCTAATGGTAAGGGATAGATGAGAAATTCCAATCGTAAAGTTGTCAAGAATAGTTTATTAGATAAAAATAGCTTGGTCAAAAACACGTTACTAATGTCTGAAACCATAAAAAAATGAACTTATACAGTGAAGCAGAGTGCTTCAATGAATAAAACGGTGTATTATGCTGCACTGCATAATATCACCCCATTATTTCTGTTTTTTTCCTGGTTTTCTGAAATTAGGAATGTTTCTTCAACAAAGCTATGTACAGTATATGTAGTAAACTATTCTCAACAATTTTGTATTTAGAAATTTTCATCTATCTCTTATCGTAAGAGATAAAAGGCTGGGACATTTTAGAAGGAACTCTGTTTAATATTTCTGAACATTAATCTGATTTCAATTTTGTCCCTTTTTTTCTCTTTTTTCCTTAGGAAAGGCCAAGCTGCACCAAGAGCAGGAACTCCTGGCTTTAGACCTCCTGAAGTGCTACTAAAGTGCAGTCAGCAAACCACAGGTATTGTAAACCAATAGGGAAGACAATTTTTCAATAACTAATGAGCTTTATTTTTGGTTAGCGGTTGACCTTTGGTCCGCAGGTGTGATTTTACTTAGCTTGGTCAGTGGACGCTTTCCATTTTTCACGGCTCCTGATGATTCGTCAGCATTGGGCGAGCTCGAAATCATATTTGGAAGCATTGCAATGAAAGAAACTGCCACCAGATTAGGTTTGACTCAGTAACATGTCAGATTGAAATTGAGATTTAATACGAATGGGTACTTATAGGCAAACAGCTAACCACAACGCCATTTCATCCAGCTTTGGACTTACGAAAACTTTGCTCAAGACAAAAACTCAATCCCAAAGAAAACGAAATGATTGCTCAAAATAACTTCATCCCAACTTGTAAGAAATGTAATTATAAGATTTTAAACAATGACTGTGTTTGCTTGAAAAGTGACCTGCAAACAAATGCTTTTAATTTAGGGAAGTCAGACCCGCTTCCAGATTCTGCTTTTAACCTACTCCATCAGTTGCTCTCATTAGATCCTAATAGTAGAATAGCTGCTGCCACAGCTCTACACCATCCTTTTATATCGTCAGTTGATAATTATGACGTTCCCGAAATGTGAGTTGTATATATATTTCATTGTTTGTTTAGCTTTTAAGACTTTTTTGTTATAATTTTAACGCCCTTCAATAATCAATTTTAGAAATAGCGACAAAGGCGTTTGAGAAGTTTGCAAAATAACCATTTATTAATCATTTGAAAATGTTACAATGGCTGCTTCTCAATATACATGTACCTTGAAATAGTGTTTTACCCAAAACTAATGAAAAATGGATTTGAAATGATGGCTTTACGAAATAAAACAGGAATGTTTTTTTTTATATATATAACATTGCCTTGGCAACATTCCCATCTGTTCTTTTTTAATGCTCTACAATGTGATAGATGGAATTTTCCAGGTACAAGATGATGGCATGATACAATGTCACTACTGATAAACCCGCAGAAAACAGCACACATAGAAATAACACAGAAATAAAACAAAAATTAACACTTGCATATTTCACAATATCCCATCTATGAATGGTTTCAAATTTTTTTTATATCAATAAAAGGCTACGTAGTAATTATGCTACGTGTGAGATCTTTTAAATAACTGATATTAATTAACATTTCTGGGCTTCATACATTGGTATAAATATTAATTTCAAATTTTTTTAAAATGTTATGTGTGCACAGTAATATAAAATAAGAAAAGTTATTAAGTATAGAGTAACATAACACAATCATTTACAAGACAAAAAACTCTGGCCACATTATGATATTCAAGAGACCCTATAATGTATTTCTTTTTAAAATGACTTTTTCTTTAATCTAAAACTTCTTGAATGTATTGCTACATTAAGCATATATGATAGGAACTATAAAAGTAAACCAACATTTTCAAAACAAACACCGAGGCATTTTAATCAATTTTGAAATAAAAACTCTTTTGCAAATAATAAAAGGTAAAATAAAACTTCCGCCAAGCAAATCACTCATACAACCAACCACAAACTCATTTTGATTTCGCTCAAGAAAAAAAGTTAATACAACTCATAAAACCACAATATACATAAAATAGCAATGCAAATTGTCAATTCTTTAATATAGCAATAGCCTTAGAAAAAAGATCCGAGAAAGTTTTGTATCTTTATGAAAATGTAATCCTCCAAATGCCTCGATATTCATTTTGAATAAATGGGTAAAAATTGGCTGCCATTACATTTTTTCTCCAAAAGCTATCCTTACAGGTACATCATGTTTTTAACCAGCAGTACAGCTATAGCAGCATTATATTTTCGATCAAAAAACATATTGGCACCAACTAACAACCAACACATGACAACACATTGCATGGTTTATAACAAGAATGGCAATATATATATAACGACAAAACACTTTTCATGGAAGCGGTAGGAAGAATGGGAGTTGTAAACAGCAATTTTATAAATTGATCTGAGATGCATTCAAACTCTGCATATGCTTTTCATGCATAGAGGAGAAGGGATAATGGCTGAAAGAAAGAAAGAGAAATCCCGCACAATAATTCATGAATGCACTTATGGAAATTCTCTTTGCTATTGCATGTGGTAAACATCACAATTAGTCTTCATTACATTCTTTTATAATGACCGAGGAAATTCATTATTGTTGAAAAGTGAGTTTTGCTGCTATTCGTTGCATAAACCAATTAATAAAAACCCATTAAAATGACATTCTAACAAGCACATACACAAGAATAATACACACACAACAAATCCTATTTCAACATGTACGGAAACAAAGCTCAGCCTCCATAGGTGAAGGAAGTCATATTTGGTTATTATGTTTTATTATTAATAATCATTATTATTATTATGAAGAGAGCTTAATTTCCAACTAACAACGTTACGGCAAAGATTATACATATGAAGATGAAGAAAAACTGTTGTTTTTGACGCAATTTCCTTGTACAAAAATAAGAGTATAATGGGCTTTTTATATTTAGAACATTATTATAGCATTGTAATATTCAAATCTTTACCTCAAAAGTATTACTTAGTATCTGTATATAGAAGTTGTACTGTTGAAGATGTGCATACAATAACTTTAAAAAAGAAATTGATTTTTTTATGTTTGTACATTTATCAACACTGTTATAATCCCCAGAAAAAAATGGACATCTCAACACGTGGCATTTGTCTGCTTTGCAACTAATCAAATTGAAAACAAAGTTGAAATTGAAAACTGATAAAACTGTAACTTTCAAGAACCATCCAAACATCTCTCGCACACTAATATTTTAAAAACTAAAATGTATCTTCTTTATAAAATCTAAATAACTACCGTTATCATAAAAAGTAATCAATATCACACGATGATTTCCCAGTTTACTAAACTAAGTTCACTGGTATTAAAGTAAAAAAAGAAGAGTACTGGAATGTTTGAAGATGTAACTTAACTTAAAATAAAAATCATGATCTTAAGATTATTTAAAAAAATGTGGGTAAATAAAATACTCTTATGCAATTTCTAGCACTAATGAAAACAGTTAATTAAGACCTGTAAATTCCTATTGTAGTGAATGAGTAAATTAACAAAAAGAAAAACGACATTACCCTGACAAGTGCAATGCTAAAGGAATGCGATGCCATATTACAGGAGTGAATTGGGATTCCTTCCAGAGCATAATATCTACCGGTATTGAAAAAGATTAATGTATATCATCGCTCGTGTAAAATATAGTAACAATAGTCGGTGAAATAAATTGACATAAACACTTGTATTCAATAAATATAGTCTATATAAAGATGCAAATTATACAAAGCAAAAATAGTTGTGATGTTCATATAAATATATATTTTTCATATTGTAAAGGTTCAAACATGACAGGCCGCCAGGGCCAGATATTCTGCCATCCATATTCAAAAAATAATAACTTGAGCTCATAAAATAGAGGTAGAAAAATTCTTTGGCACAAATAAAAAAAAAAAGTTGAGGGGAAATAGGGAGTGGAAGAAATTCCTCGAATGGTTGATGGCAAACCTCTCAATCAATAAAACATTCCATCTTCATTTTCTAATGCATGGATTTCAATTGTACTTCCAAACTGCTGGCTGCACAATGGAAACATCTCACGACCCCCTTCCTCCTTTTACCCGATTTCTTCAAAAGTACAATAAATTTATTCCTGAAATGATTCCCTGTCAACTTAAAACACTGAGGTAAATAAAAGAGACGACTTAAATCACTGAGCTAACATGTTGGAATCCAATTCACTCCTAAAAATGAACATCACCAAAATAAAAGGACAAAATAATAATAACTTTCCAGACGATAAAATATACACTTTTCACACACCTTTTCAAAAAAAAAAACTTTTGACTACCAAATTAATAAGAACTTGACAAATGAACTAGATAAAAATTCTCTAGCTGTCATTCGACCATTTCATCACTACTGATGAGATCCAGAAATCAAGAAAATGTAGGAAAAAAGATTTTTTTCTTTTAGAATATAAATAGCAGACTGATTATGCCAGGTTTGATTTTACGTATACATATTCGTGGGTTTTAAGATTGGGTTTTGAATGACGATGAAAATGAAGAACAAGAAGTCTGAGAAATGAAAGATGATGATATAACAGACTACAACATTTTTCTTTTCTTTTACAAGTTAAGGAAATATAAAATTGTATTTTTTTTGTTCTGCTTCTTCATTTTGGAACTGCAGCGTGCAATTCACAATATTCTTCACATTTTTGGCACAAGCAACATCACCGCAGCAAACGAAGCATTTTTTTTCTCTTTTTTTATATCTGTTTTTGAAATAACTTGATTATTATC
This sequence comes from Schendyla nemorensis, assembly GCA_034698245.1. Lineage (NCBI taxonomy): Eukaryota > Metazoa > Arthropoda > Chilopoda > Geophilomorpha > Schendylidae > Schendyla > Schendyla nemorensis. The sequence continues at coordinate 4,688 of JAQGBF010000174.1, read as the reverse complement.
GCAGGTACAGCGTATAGGTGCATATGGTTCGTTATTTGTTATTTTTCTTCTCCAAGGAATATTTTTGGCATTTTTCTCTTAGTTAAAGGAGGACTTAGTAGTTTTTAGTAGTTACAAAAAGAGATTTTTCTTTTTTTACTGGAGGGGATTTTCTTTATAGACGAGAGAGAATGATAAAAAAGATTAAAGTCATAAAAATACTTTTCTGTTTTGATATCAGAGGGGAAGAATTAAAATGAAACGAAAAGAAAAAAAAATGATTTGTACTTTGATTGAAGATTACAAAAGAGAAAAAAGTAAAATAAATGAAAAGAAAAGAAAAATGTTTTCAATTTCCGAGCTTTGGCTTCAAATGAGCTTTTAGATGGTGTGGACACGATTGGTGAGAACTGAGAATTGTAAATTGTCCGATATTTACTCAATTTGGATGGATTTGCGTAATTAAATACCAATAGCGAGGAAAAGCCGCAAGCTCGGAACATGAAATCGTGAACTCAAAAGTAATGAAATTGTCGAATAGCAACTAAAAAGAAAAATCAATGAAAAATAAGCAAAAAACAAAAATCAAATCAAATGATAAAAATTCCTGAGAATAGCGAAAAACTCCATCAGAGAAGCTTTTCGAAAACATAAAGTCCCGTTTGTTTATCGTCATTATAATTTAAAAAAATAAGCAAAGGGGCTTCTTTTGTGTAAAGTCTTGCCACAATTTTTTCACACTAATTCTTTTTTTTTTTCAATGTGGTGGAATGAAAAAATAAAATTCAGATGAGCAACTTCCTCTTCTCCAGCACTTGTACAGTTAGCAACGCAAAAGTGATCTAATCAGTTTTTTTGAAGATGCCGAAAAATGCTTAGCAGTCAGTTTCAATTCTTCGCTTGCAAATTTTGATCTTCCACTTTTGCAGAAATTTAAAATAACAGGACACACTCTCAACAGTCAAATAGAGCACAAGCTGCAAACATGGCACCAAAAAACGAACATTTGCTGCACATCCTTCAAAAATGAGCTCAGTCAGAAATTAAGATGATGATATGCTTTGTAATGTGCCAATGTCATCTGCTATTGACAGTGTCTATTAAAGGGGGGAGGGAGAGGGAGAATCTGAGGTTGAACTTAATTTATGTCGTCATTGGCACCTGAGAACTCGGAGTGGAACTACCACTGTGGGCTGACAAGTCATAACCTGAGTGATGGGGTGCATTTGCCCTGGTGCGACCATTTCTCAGCGGATCTGCAACAGACATGTAAAAGGAAATGAAATTATTAGAATATAGCTAATCTAACTTTAGAATGAACACATACTCTAAAATAAATTAAAACTCTATGATGTAAAAATGCATTTACATAGCAGTAAATATGTGCAGAAGCATTATCCTATAAACTAAATCGACTGCCATACTTTGGTATCCAATCTATGTCGACAAGATTCCCTGAAGTACCATGTATTATCATTTAAACTGACCAAAATCAGGCAAACTGTTTCCCAAAGTATGGCAGTCGATTTTAGAAGGAGCTGTCGGCCAGACGTGTTTATATGGAAGTTGGATGCTAAAGCAGCAATGGGCTTCACTGCAAAGCAGTAATGCTAAACACAACAGTTGCTTGCTCAAGTATAATTTAAAGATGAATCTATTCTATTTAGAAATGTAAGCATTTTTATAAAATAAATTTTGTATTTGCTATAAATTAATTAAATTTAGATTTCACTTTTCAAACAGCAAACTACTTAGAAGGAAATTTATTCAAATACAGTACATATATGTATAGACTTATGCGAAATTCAGAATTTCAAACTCTAACATCTGAATCTATGTAGTATTCAAAAAACCCAAAGGTTATAAATATAATGTCAAGCCAGCCAGGATCGGCCAGCCAGCACATTTAGATTTTCTGTTTGATGAGCCAAATAATAATATAGTTTCTAATATTATTGAAGTATCCCTGCTTAATAATCTTGAATATATATGTATCCAATTTTACATGGTGTGTTTACATATTTACAGTTAATTAATAATACATTTTATTCTAGAAGCACAGCAAAGTATTATTCGGGACAAGCCCCTCTGGACCCCACACAGAATAGGCACTTACGAACACCATACATATGGAAGCAGCCTCAATAAAATACCCATTTTGCAAATGCTCACCTGTACGTAAATGAATAAACCACAAAATAGCTGTCAGTGCAGCTCCGATAAGAAAAGACGCAAAAGCGATGCCCACGACAGCCTCGGTGGAAAGCCCTATGAGAATAACTTGCGGCTCCTGAATAACAATCTTCTCGTTAACTCTGTCAGCCGGTATGCTCTGAGGATCGACCTTCTTTTCTCGGTGCAGAAATGGAGCCAGAGAAGACAGCAGAGCTGCGGGGCGAAGCAAAATGATGGCGATGCACATTAGTAACGACCAAAACATCTGCATAATTCATCCAACTTTTACCTGTTTGAAAGGATCTGTCAACGGGAGGTTTTGGAATGACGTTAATGGGTCCCCTAGTGAGTATTTCGTGATGGGTGCCCACGGTTTGGTCCAAGAAGGATCTGAAACTTCTGTGCGTGCAATAGTCTTCGACATCCACACACTAAATTTAAAATACACAAAAAAATCATTTTATTAGATGTTTCAGTTTGACATAAGTCAAGACAGAACTGTTGGTCATTCTGCCTACTCAATTATCGGATATTTCAAGCTCATAAATTTAAAATCTCACCTGCTTCACATTTCCAACCAAATGTTGCGGATTAATGGAGCAAACTCCGAGCAAACAGTGCAAATACATCGGCTTCAACTTCAAGTTAGCTTGAAAATTGAATCTGTTCCACTGCCTTATGGTTGTCATTGTATCATCGCCCGTTCCTTGATTTTGACGCATGCCAAGTTGCGGTGCCCCGGCTCGTTCCACGTGTACGCTCAGATCAGCTGGACAGGTGTTACGAATAAGAGGAATTTGCATTGGATCGGTGTTGTTTGCGGAAGTGGATAACCAGCATTTTTCGGTGACGACTCGCAAATTAGGTCCTATACAGTGAAAAAAAAAAAGAATTTGTAAAAAATGTTCTTTATAGTTCTACTTCTTGTCTTCATTTTTACCTGCATCAATTCTGCTTTCAATGTAGAGTCTGTCGCTTTCTAAAATGTTAGCTGGATAGTCGGTCGGTTTGAATGAGTTTTTATACTCTGGATCGCGGTACAGTTCCAGACCATAGATCTGCCAATGAGGGCTCGTCACGTTGAACTTTTGATTCATGTTGTTAGTTTGTCTTGAATCCTGAAAATGAAAACATATTATAAGCAAATTATAACTTTAAACAAACTATAGGCAAATACAACAAAATACTGCAAAAATTGTGCTGTATAAAGCAAACCTTCATGGGTATGTATAGTGCTTCGCTGCAAAGCTGTATGGGCTATATAGCCTAACACAAATGTAAGGGCAGTAGCGAAAATGGCAATCGATTGCCTGTAAACCATCAGTTACTAGTGACAACTAATTGTTTACAGGCAATTAACTGCAAGTTGTCCGAAACTTCTACCTCTGTTTGCTATACGCAAGTTTTGAAAAGCCCGCAGCAACATTCAGGTATAAGTTTTAGCTCTATGTCCGATTAAAGCACATGTATTTTTGGAGTAACAATTTTTTATACTAACAAAGTTCGTGTTATTTAATTTGTTTAAAAAAAGAAAACAACACCTTTTCACTAATTGGCAACCCCGACGTCGAATATTCACACTGAAACTCGAGCGTCTTCGGCTTCAGCATATTATTGGCATCGTACGCTTCGTCTTCCTCATCATCATCCTTCTTTTTCCACGTATCTTGATCTACGCCGGATCCATTTTCAATATTATGATCCTCGTCATCCACCAGCAAATCTGATTCCTTGAACATCGTCATCGTGGAACTCTTCGCCGAACCAATTTTCTTGGAAAAGAAATGAAAGTTTACCTAAATATAAAAAAAGTACAACACATCAGAAAAAAAAAAAACTACAACCAACAATACTTCTATCAACAACAAAAAAGCAATGCTAACAACAAAAAAAAAACCAATCCCCTCACAGTCCATACCAATATCAAAAAAAAAAACTCAACAAAACTCTCCAAAGCACAATAATAGATACTCAACCAAACACACCAAAAAAAAAACTCCAACCAACCAAACACCCAAAAGCCCCTGGTGACTGTTACAAAATCCATCCCAGATTCCACTTAACATTCCCGTCCGTTACTCACCACCCCACAGCAGAAAGTAACACCAACTGACTTCAAGACAAAGTCCTCATGTTCCCTGGTTCTGGTGCAAGGAATGTTTTCAATTTCCCCCAGCCCTTTGAACTTCATCCATTTTATAGCCCCAATTTACATCGTTCCTTTCAACACCTCCTCTAGGCCCCAAGTCCCCTTGCTGACCCCTTTACAACTCTGAACATCAACATCCGTTGGCAATTTGCAGCAACGAATTTGTTATCTCGCGATCTAGACCCCCCATGACCAATTTCTGCCCAGAGGTGTCGTTTTCCCCTCTTTTTCCTACCCCATTCCAATGCCATCCTCTCACAAACCCAACCACATTCACAATCAAAACTCGACAAAACAACCAAAAACAAAAAAAAAACAATACCATATCTATATCAAAAAATTATGATTTATTTTAGACGTATATATATAAAAAAAAACGACGTTT
>JAQGBF010000173.1:0-11060 GCA_034698245.1 Schendyla nemorensis | reverse complement strand
CTAAGGCCAGGAAAAAAAAATAGTTTGGTTTACGGGCAAATCAATTAAAAAATTGACCAGGGGACCAGGGTTTTTTTTTTATTTTTTTTTTATTGAAATTTTGTTTTGGCCAGGGGACCCGGACCTTTTTTTTTTTTTTTGAAAATGCGGCACTTTTTTTAAAACTAACTCGAATAATAATTCGAAATAACAGCCTGCCAGAATCTAAAGCCACTTGACATTCCTTTATATAGATTGTAGCTGTCAGTCAAAACGTTTTAAAACAAAAGTCAGCTTGTTTTAAAACGTATTTATACGTTTATTCAATAGGCGCCTTCCCCATCCAAAATAATCAACTCAACCTTTTATCTGCTTGGTCCCCTGAGGGGAAGAAAGCAATAAAAAGCATTAGCCCGCATGTGCAAAGCCCATACGGTCGGGCCCGTAAACCAAAACATTTACTTTGCTTGGCCTTATTAAGATATTCGGGGGTAATCTATCGCAAAACTTACTCTATGCTTCTGCACACGTTTGTCTCGTTTTCGCACAAATGCAACTAAAGCCTACAAAATAAATTAAAAAATTAAATGTTTATTAAGCTTAAAGCATCTCGATTCTTACGTACTCGAATTTCTTCGTTCCTTTTCTTTCTGGCTTGATCACGCACTTTCTTGTTTTCCTTTTCCATCAGTCGAATTACTCGACGATTGGGAGCTTCGAGAATATTGTGCGGATTCACCCAAACGAAAGAGCTTTTACTGCAAAAGCTCTGCCAGTAAGCATAGAATTGGTGGACTACCTGCAATTGCAATTCAGATAAGCACAATTACAAATACTGTACTGTTACAAAATGAAGCATTTGTATATCAAGATATCTACGGTTACAAATATTGTTATAAAGATGAGTATAAAAATATGTAAAAAAAAATTCAATAAAACTGGTTTGATGTTTGAAAATGCATTTCCACAGAAGAAAAAAATCTTTGGTGGAACTTTTTACATTTTACAAGTCATGGTTTCTTGTGCGCCTATTTTTGTTTCTCTGGCCAAATACAAGCGCCATAGGCGCAAAACTAAATGTTTCGCATGATCATCACAAGCCACTCTCACATTGTGTTAAACGTTTATAAAAATGCTACTATCACTATCAGCTTGGACAAATAAATGCATCTAAAAGATTGAACAGGTGTTTGAATACAGAGGTGAGTATGCTAACCAACGATCAATCGTTTTGTTGGCATAAAAAGAAAAAATGAATGAAAAAGTGCGTCAACAACTCACTTCGTCATAGTCACTGTCACTGGCACCAAATGTTGGTGCAAGACCATTTTCTAGATCATCTTCTTCCTCTGCTATTTTTATGAAAGCCTCTCTATAGACTGTGTAAAAACCCTAAATAAATAAATTAAAAAGTTTAGTGTCACGAGTTTGAGATTTATCATATGCAAAAAATTTCAGATGGAAATCAACCTACTTTTTCGTCGTCATTGTAACCACTATAGCAGCTGACATTAAAGAATTCAAATAGATCCAGCAGATTACCAGAAGTCTGTCCTTGACCTAAAAATACCATCAATTCATTAATACAATGCTACGAGACTATTGTCTTCAAAGATTTTTGTAACTTAAGGGTACAATAAGCTAGAACACTATTTCATGTAACCAAGCGACGATAACTTTTCTGCAACAACTTGCGCTTGTAAAGGCAATTACTTTTGAAATATGAAACATAAGAATACTTGCACACAGTGTTTCGATTATTCTTCAATATTACTGGACAATTTACTTTCTCTGGGGCTTTTTTCTAACTGAATAAAGCTTCTGCTTCTCAGCATTCCAGAAAAGCCTTTCCAATAAGTGTGTAAAAATTTAAAAAAAAAAATCCTCTCTTATTACAAAATCGTCCAGAAATTGACTTAGAGTTTTGGTAAGACAATTTAATTTTGCACTGTTTAGTTTTGCACAGTTAAAGACTTTAGTTTTTTGCACTGTTTAGTTTTGCACAGTTAAAGTCTTTAGTTTTTTGCACTGTTTAGTTTTGCACAGTTAAAGACTTTAGTTTTTTGCACTGTTTAGTTTTGCACAGGTAAAGTAAAGATTGTTTAGTTTTGCACAGAGTAAACGGTTAAGTTTTGCAGTATCAGGATTACCGTACATAAGCTGAGAAGGGATTTCCCTGCTCCAAAAAAAATAAATCAATTCTAGGACCATTAATAAATAATTAATGGTTCTAAATGAAATCAGATACCAACAAATATTAATTTTATACCAGCAGTAAGAATAGCATCTCTATGCCTATCATAAAACGCCCTTTCCTGCGGATCTCCCAGCACGTCGTACGCCTGCTGAATCAATTTAAAAACACTAGTCGCTTCTTCTACATTTTCAATATTCTTATCTAAATAAATAAGGCAAAACAAACAAAATTACAGTAAACATCATCAACAACCATCAAACCTTGGAGTAATATTACTCCAAGATCAAACAAACCACACCAAAACCGAAGCCACTCACCAGGATGCCACTGCAAGGCCAATTTCCTATAAGCTCTCTTCAGTTCCTCGGCATCGGCATCTCTAGCCACCCCCAACACTTCGTAATGGCACCTCATTCTCTCAAAACACGTGTTAAAAATTCACAAACAGATCTGCCAACGCCATTACAGCTGTTTTAGTTGACAAACCCGCCGCCAGACGTCAACACCGACCAATCAGATCTCCCTAGCCGAGCCCTAGCAACCCCACGACCAACCGCGTCCCCGTAACAACGCCTCAGCCAATCACATCACACTAGCAACGAATCTCTGCCCAATTATCGGGCGTTAGCAACAGCCACCGTCCAATCCGATAACGGGAATATTTTCAGCCAATCGAGAGGCAGAAAAATCGTTCTGCCGGCGTCCGGCGATCACCGCTGCCCGCTTCCGTTCGTTCTGTTTTGAGAATTTCCCGCCAAGTAAAGGCGGGTGAACATCTTTTGGGCGGTTTGCAAATTAATCCGAGCAAATCATGGCCAAGGTTCACGTCTGTAACGTTGTGGTGCTCGATAATCCGTCTGCCTTTTGTAACCCTTACCAGTTCGAGATCACTTTTGAGTGCATAGAAGATTTGCAAGAAGGTGAATATGGTGTTGAAAATGGTTTTGCCGCGCGTTTTTTGCTCATTGTGATTTTCGTTGCAGATTTGGAGTGGAAGATAATCTACGTCGGATCGGCCGAAAGCGAGGATTTTGATCAGATATTGGATACGGTTTACGTGGGGCCTGTGCCTGAGGGTCGTCATATGTTTGTTTTTCAAGTAAATATTTGGAGGAAAAAGAGATTGCTGATTAATTAGCATATAAATGGAAATTTAGATGTTCGGTTTTGTCAAAGTTAAGCCTGCTGTGCTAGATTTCCATTAGAAATCATTATGATGCCCTACAGGCTTGAAGCTTGGACTGATGTTAAGAGCAGAGCCACTTAAATCAATTATTATTTTTCTGCTTGCTGGGACAATATTCTATGGCGCTAACATGAAAGAAAAGATACCGTATATAAATTCTACCTTTTTTGTAGATTTTAATTTTTATAAGCAGTTTATTGCTTTTACATTGCTCAGAAATGAATGATAAGCACAAGACAAAAAAAGTTGTAAATTCTTGTCATAAGTGGCACTGCTAATAATTAACATCAGAAGTTAACTTCTGTTAACATCCTGATTACTTAATTTTAATCTCAAACTAGCCAATTAGAATACGTAATATCGCAGGTTAATTTACTAATGATAAATATTATGGTTGATTTAACTAAATTTCAACTGCATAGTTGGATTTGTGCTGAACTGTATAAATTCATTATAAGTAGATTTCACTATCGATGAAAATCAAAATATATACATACATACATTAGGACTGTTGAACCGGTTTCCAGCGCAAAGTTAAATTGCCTAAGATTGTTTGATTGCATTTCAAATAATTTATAAATTTTACACAAATCTAAAATGCGCTAACACTGTCTAAAATACTAAAACAATCTTGATTAGATTTGACTTCAACAAATTGATTTTTTTTTTCTTTAGGCTGATCCGCCAGATCCGAGCAAAATCCCCGTGGCAGACGCCGTTGGAGTGACAGTCGTGCTTCTCACTTGTTCGTACAGAGGGAAGGAGTTTATCCGGGTTGGATATTATGTAAATAACGAATATGCCGAAACGGAGTTGAGGGAGAATCCGCCAACGATTCCTCAGTTTGATAAGGTGACTACGATGCAATTTATACAGCTTAAACATGAACAAACTTTTCATCAAAAGTATTGGTTCGAGATTAAGTGCGTTTTATTACGGGTGACGTTGTGCATAAAGTAAAGACTGAAAAGCTGCTGGATGTTATACATTGATTTGATCGTCAGTATCGGATTAATTTATAATGAACTTCACATTGTTGATCACGTTTCATTTTATTTGAATGTGATGATTGATGTGCTTATATTAAAGAGTTTCTCACATGAACACTGTTGAGCTGTGAAACTTTGGCTTTGGTATTTCGGTTACTACTTCGTTTGTGGGCTTAAGCCTAGCCAAAGTCGAAGTCAGTTTTATTGTAGAGAAAAATTATAAAGTGGCTGTTTTGAAAGTGGAGTTAATCCACTCACACCAAATTTCAAAATGGTAAAGTTTCTGATTATGGTACATAGAATCTGCCCTGATGTCCTCATGTGGCTAGAGTAGCAAAGATAGGTAGACAGTAGTTTATAAGTCAAAATTTGGCACACTAATTCTTTACCCAGAGCAATTTACTGCATTCATTTCTTCATCAATGAAGCTACTATTTTTTTAAATCTCTTATTGTGAAGAACTGCACTGTCTGGATTTTTGTGAATAACTCTTTATCTTTTCAATCAATGACTACGATTAACTCAAACTATTCCAAGCGGACACTAACAAAAATTAATAATCTCTCGCAGATGCACAGGAACATTCTAGCAACCAACCCCCGAGTGACCCGCTTCAAGATCGATTGGGACGACACGCCGGGAGACGAAAACGTCCCGCCGATCAACAGCACAGACTACAACCAAATGTCGCAGCTGAGGAATGGCGACAGCGGAAGCAGCAAGTCAGATTTAAATAAATCGGTTCACGAGCTGCCGTGTCCCATGACGGTAGACCCTGCCACGTAGTTCGGTCGTCGCGGACCCATTGTATATAGAGCGCCCTATATTTGAATCGAATCTTAAACATCTAATCATTGCCATTTTAAAATCTATTTTTACACTTTCATAAGTATGTATTATCCCCGCTGATCTTTCGTGGCTGTAGTCGTTACGATGGACACTTAAGTGAAGCGATGTTTAATTTAATAAAGCAGCAGTTCGTACTTTCGATTGAATGTTTCTTTTCTTCTGTTTATTTTAGGAATAATAAGTGTAGATTGTGTTCAAAATTCACCGCATGATGAGAAGTCGCAGTAATGGGTTGTCTCCGAACATTACTGCGACTTCCAAGTACGCTGCGAAGCGTCGCACAAGCACTCGCCCTGGCTACGGGCGCTTTGCATCGTAAGTAAAGGCGGCAAGTAAACTGAGCATACTATAATTAAATTTGAAATCGCTTGATATTTTTAATGTATCTTTTCAAAAGCACCACTAAACATTGTGATGTAATAAAAGTCGTATAGGTGCCAAATTGCGCATGCGGTTTAGGCGATATTTTTATTATTTAGGGCGCATTTTATTTTATTATCCTTTGAAAAAAAGATACTGCAGTGAAGCCAAATGTGGGTGCGTTGTTAGATTGGTTTAGGGATGTGTTATGGTTAGGTTATGGAAAGAATAAGAATCAGTTTAGGTTAGGTTTAGGTATGTTTTTGCGAATTTAGCTTATATTTATTGGCCTAGTTATTGCATTTAGTTAAATCTATTGACTTTTGGGTGCTTGGATCAAGTTTCTCGATAAGCATCAAAGGGCAAAACAATTTCATCACAATATTATCAAATAGAAAACCACATGACTCATAACCAGGCTCATAACACATTCTATTCGGTGCTGACCTCTGGCGGTCAACCCAAAAACCACAAAGAAAATCAAGCAACCAGCTGAAGTTCTCGTCACCGAGTCTCTACTTTGCAACAAAGCACGTGCTCCCATTGTGACCTTCTCCAACAATGCGAGGCTCGATTGTTAGCAGCTGATCCGTTCACTATTCGTTTGCCAATTTGAAAATGAAGCTCTTTACGTCGGAAGGCGAGATGGAAGAAGCGAACGAAAGATCGCCTTTACTGCCTTCCGCAGCAGCTGAAAAGCGGTAAAAAGAAATTATATTCAGCCGAATAAATATTTTAATGCGTGACATGAAGTATTTAAGTTACAGGACAATGGAAAAGTTTTGAAGTAACACATGCTTTATATCCATCATTTAGTGATATAATGTCATGATAAAGGGTGATAGTTATCTGATAAAGATCACTAGTGCTTTTATTACTGTGATTAGATGACAATTAACTTTAATTAATTCGTTTAATTTATTATTCCCTAGTTTAAAAGTTGCCACAAAAAAGTGCAGAAAATAAGGGATTTAATACCGTAATTTATGAATACAGTGTAACTTAGATCAAAGTATTTTTAGAAAATCAGTAGAAATATTGAGGTTTTTCTTTAATAGTTCTGACCTTGGAGTAATATTACTCCAAGTTCTGACAAACCAAACTTGATGTATAATTTGGGAAACTTGTGATATTTTGATTCCAGCTGTGTTAAAAAGTGACTCAGATCAAGAGTATTAAACTGAGCCAAGGAAGATCTGTTCTGGACTTATAACCCATTACAAAAAAGTAAAATAAAATATCCCACATCCTTATTCTCTCATTTTCGTAGCACACAGTAGTATCATGTTTATACAATAAAAATACAATTACAGAATGTCTTTTGACTTGTTTTTATTTATTTTATCTTATTTATTCATTTTCTTTGGGCTTGCTTTTGTGAAATATCTTGTTTTATCCATCTCAATAGAAAACAGAACTTAATTTAAGATAGTTCTTAAATGCAGAAATGTCAAATTTTTGCATGCAGAATATTCTTTTCCAAATCCAAATCTAAACAGCACTTCATGAAATTAATTTTTATTCACCCATTTCACTTTTAGAGTGTGACTGACTCCTAGTCAAACCTCAAATAATAATATCCATGAGTTACCTATTTTGCTTGAACACTTCCAAGAATTGCTTAATCCTGCTTAAAATTCAAATTGACTATTTCATATAAAACAAATGCCTTTGCATTTAAAGTTTGCAACATGTCTTGGTAAATGTATACATGTCTCAGGTGTATCTGGACTGTTATTTACACAACTTTATTTAAATTTTATTTTAGAGTCTGCCAAGTTTCCATCAATTCTGAAACTATGGTAAACAACAGCCGTGGAGATGGAATAGAAACTGGAATAGATGGAATAGAACAATCATCTTGTGATTCTGTTGAAGTAAGTAAAAATGCATTGAAAATCTTAGTTAATTAATATATATTGTTTTTTTAGTTAGCCACAGCTATTGTGATACCAGAAGGAAAGCAGTCTAGCATTGTGACAATGTAAGCAATTAGCTGAAAATAAATATAATCAAAAGGGCTTAATTTCTGCCATTTTCTAATGCACCTTAAAGAATTTAACTTAATATTAACTTATTTAACTTAAATATTAAATTTAAGATGTGTTGCATAAGCTTCATGTTTACATGTTTTTTTCTCCTGTCTTTTACTTAGATTTGCAATATGGAACACTATGATGGGCACGTCTATTTTAACTATGCCTTGGGCAGTTAATCAAGTAAGATGTGCAAACAAATGGATTGATACGATTTTGTATTTTAATTTTCTCATTTTGATTGCAGGCAGGATTAACTTTAGGAATTATAATAATGCTTCTGATGATGGGCTTGTGCCTATATACAGCTTATCAAATAATTAATGTACCAAAATTAATAGGTTAGTAACTAAACCTATGAAAAATTTTATTTGAGTCAGCACTATTATGCGAATTGTGTGTAGAGAGAAGCAACCCCTTAATGCTTCACTGCACTTCACATTATTATTCAGTCACAGCAGCGAATAGTTTATTAAAAAAAACATAAATTATTATGCATGAAGTACTAAGTACTGCTGGTACAGTATCAAGGTCCTATATATCAAGGTACTATATGCATAAACTATCTAACTTTAATTGCACTAGGAATTAAAGTGGAACTGTAGATGTTGACAACAAATTGGCGAAATTGCTATAGTCAAAATGTAATAATGAAATAAATTCTGTATTATATCTTTTTAAGGCATGAACATTCGATGCACAGACTTTTCAGACGTATGCTATGAATTGCTTGGTCGATTTGCGTGGTGGCTGAGTTTATTTTTTTCACTACTATCATTAATAGGAGCCTTAGTTGTATATTGGATTTTAATGTCGAATTTTCTATACAATACTGTTTCTTTTATTTATAGTAAGTACCGTATTCGTAAAAGTAGATATTTAACATTGTTCTAACTGTTTCTGTTTGAAAATAGATGAAATTACAAATTCCACGTGGACTCCTGTTGCTAACACAAGTGCAGGCGATGGTGAGACTTTAATAATACGGACCTTAATAATAATTGAAGCAGGCATACACGAGGCGATTTTGGGGTTTGCAGGGAAGGGGAGATATTTTTCTGATTATTAAGAAAACGTCTCTAACAAAGTCGTCGTTTCGTCTATGCCGTCCTTCATTCTTGCCTGCAAAAGTTTAATCTTTTTACAAGAGCATAATGCAAGAGTTGGTTGAATGAAGTAGAAATTTTTCACTAGGAGACAACATGAATACGCTATCCACAGATTATATTCACAAACTATTTTGGGCTAAATGTCAGTACACTACTAAACCAATGTGGACATTACCTATAAAGACATATTTACCGTACTTCATTGCTAATCTTAAAGGCCGACGTACACTATGTAAATTTGTCGCCGGCAACCAGGTCTTCATTGTTTGGAAGGGAATTTTTTCGTAGTTTATGGATTAAAAACTAACCAAACATAGTGACATTCATTTGTAGTTGGCATAGTCATCGATTTGTGGTTTTGAGTGACTCTGTTATTGGGGTTTATACCTGTTGCGAGACACTCATAAATAAATACTCAAAATCAAATGAAGAACTTCTGTCTACTTGTTCAGCCTTCGCAAAATTGCTCACATTACTTTTTTTTTGTAAAAATATAGGAGACTTTTATGTTTGGGTATCTGATAAACGTAAATGTGCTAACCATGCAATTAATGCACGCAGAAACAATTGCTAGACTTGACAGTGTGGCATTCCAGCAGCCAGCTAGGAACTAATGTCAAGTCACTTTTGCTACCCGCGGGCCAAAGAAAGTTCGCGCATTTCAGAAAAGCCAACAACAGTTGCATTGTTTGCTAACAATAAAAATAATAGCAAAAAAGAGCAAATTTCATACAAAACAATGCAATTGCAGTTGGCTTCACTGCAATAAGCGAACATTTTTTTTTTGCTATTGAGGTACATTGTGCTAGAAGTCCCGTAAATATGTATACTTCTGATTTTTGTAATGCATAAAGTGCAGTAAAGTGTCATATTTGTGCCTGAGTCCTTTTAGACATTACATTTTAAACTGCAGAAAATTGTGATCTGCAACTTCTATGAACAATTAGATGCACTAGGAAGCTCTGGCATTAACAATTAGGCAACGATATATAGAGGTTCTCCGTAACTATGCAATTAGTTTTATTTTTTATTAAGAGACCTGGTTACTAGTAATTTTATGTTTGTAATTGCACTTTTAGTTCTACTAATAGAATTTCCGTTTTAGTAAGCTGCCCGTCACCCGTACCACACAAACTGAATGAATCTGATTTTAGCAGAAGTAAAGATGATATATTTTATTCCATCTGGAATTTAAACCATGTGCCCTTGTTTTTACTGTTATTGGTGGCACCATTGATCAACTTCAAGTCTGCAACGATTTTCACCAAGTGCAATGCTTTAGGTGAGTTACCTTTGCTTTGAAATTATTTAAGAAGTTCAGACTAGAAATTTCACTTCTCTGTCATAGGCACTTTTTCTGTGGTATTTATCACCATTTTCATTTCCGTGAAAGCTGCCAAATGGGGAATTAATGCAAATTTTCATTCGCCAGATGCCTGGGATTATATTCCCCGTAAGTTTCTTTGTACCCCTTTGTACATGTCTGAAGTAAAATTGTTTTTATGTAAATGTTATTATTTTCTAGAGTTTAGTAGTAATTTTCCAGCACTAATGGGAACATTGACCTTGGCATATTTCATTCACAATTGTATTGTTTCAATTGTAAGAAACCAGAAAAATCCCGAACACAATGTAAGACTACTTAAACAAATATAAATATTTAGTGTTTAGCATGCATCTTTATGGTATTTTGTAATGGTAGAAATATTGATATTGATGCCAAATGTCTCTTACAAGTTTCATTATTAAATTAGTTTTTTATGACTCTTACAGACGCGGGATTTGATAATTGCATACTTTTTGGTATGTTTCACTTACTGTTTTGTCGGTGTTCTCTTCTACATTTCTTTCCCATTAAATAAACGTTGCCTGGAAGATGTGAGTTAATGTTATAAATTAATTTTAAAACTTAGCGATATTAAAATATCTTATTTATTTTTCTAACAGAATCTTCTGAATAATTTACATTCCTCAGACATTCTCACATTTGTAGCGAGATTATTTCTGTTCTTTCAAATGTTGGCTGTGCTTCCACTTATTATGTTCGTTATACGAACGCAGATTTTAAGTCAACTGCTTAGCATTGAAGAAGCAAAGTAAGTAAAACCAGAAGTAAATAAACACTTCCGGTATGCCAAGTAATGAAAACACTAATTGGCAGACAATAATCTCCATATAGCTCGCCACGCCTTAATTGACAAATTAATTTTCATTGCAGACTAAAGCATATTTTATCCGTTAATGCGGTGCTGGTCCTAATTGGAATTTCGTTTGCTGTCTTCTACCCTCACATAAGTTTTCTAATCAGGTAAGACAACGGAGTCATCAAATTGAGAATTGAGCTGTAAGACTATT
>JAQGBF010000172.1:0-11065 GCA_034698245.1 Schendyla nemorensis | reverse complement strand
GTCCTTGTCATCGCTGGATGGCGCCTGCTGTTGTCCACTCGCGTGTCATCACTTTGCCTCTTATTCTTTATCGATTAGTCTTCTGCGAGGAAGGAGACGCGCAGCTAAAGAGAAGGAGGAGGAAAGTTGAGGAAAAATATTTTTCTTCAGGTTTTTTTTTTTGGGTAGAGGTAGGAGGAAGGTGGAAAGGTGGGTGGATGTCCAGGTATGAGTTTTTGATCTGTGATATCTCTCGGTGCCACCTGCTGTGTGCCCTTGGGCCCACCTGCCCCTGGACTCCCCGCTGTCTGCGGTCCATTGTTTCCACGTTACCTCCCTTCTCCTCGTGCGCCGCCTTTCCTTCTCCTCCAGCCCCCTGTCCTGACATTCCTGCAGAGTGCGGGCATTCCTGACTGTCAGATGCTGTTTTTCTTGTAGCTACGCATTCCGTGTTTGT
The DNA here is from genome assembly GCA_034698245.1 of Schendyla nemorensis. Lineage (NCBI taxonomy): Eukaryota > Metazoa > Arthropoda > Chilopoda > Geophilomorpha > Schendylidae > Schendyla > Schendyla nemorensis. The sequence goes on along the minus strand of JAQGBF010000172.1, from coordinate 10,629 downwards.
GATAGGAAATCAGCTTTGTCTTTCTTTTTTCTAGGTTTTTTTTTGTTTGTAACGACATGGTCTGCTGTTTTTGGGAGTTTTGTTGTTAAGTTTGGGTGGTTGTTCTCGGCAATTATGCTTTTTTGAAGAACTCAGCACTTGTCTGCCTTTGTTCGGCCAGCTCCATAAAAAGTGCTAATTGTCGCCACTGGCTATCTCTGACAGTGGAAAATAAATAGAATGCAGCGCCATCTGAACTGGACTAGATCTTTAAGTTGAAGTTTCTTTCTATAGGTATATTTCAAAGTGGGGATAAATGTGAACCTCTTTCTTCTGTGCCTATTGTAATGTGTTGCATACAACTTTTTAAAAACCTTAGATGAATTTTCTTTACAATTTGCAGTAGCAAAGCCTTATTTATGCTTTATAGCTTATTTTATAGCATTTTAAGCTATGTTTTATTGGCGTTTTGTGAACGATATGATTGCAAGAGGATAATTTAATATCCTATATGTAGAAAGCAGTGAAGCGAAGTTTGAATGGGGCAGCAGCATCGAGTCATAGTTTGAAGTTTTGCCACAACACCAATTGTTGTGGTGCTTGAGTGCAGTGGTGTTGCAACAGCTGACACTGTGGCAAAACGGCAAACTATAACCAATGCAGCTCATTGGATACTCAATCTTTTGTTACAGATTCTCTATAGACATCACTTGGTATACTCGTGTTCCAAGAATTTCTAACTCCCAGAGATTCAAAAACTAAGTTTTTAGGCTATAGGTGAAGTTAGGTCGGTCCTATACGAAACCTTATAGATAGCATCTTAACCAAATCTAAACTTTCTATGTTAATTTTGCTACATTATAATGCCCAATAATAGGGACAATTACAGTTTCATTTTTTTTACCCAAGATGAAATCTCTCCTTTACTATGATTATTTAAACATTATTTTAGGCTTTTTCGAAAGAAATTGGGTGCCGCGTGCGCAATTTCTTTATTCTAGGAGTCTGGGATCCACACTGTGTCGCTTGATTGTTTCCTGTTATTTTTTTTCTCTCTCTTCTCTCCTTTTTCTCTCCCTCTCCTTTTTCCAATATTTTTCCCCTCCCCTTCTTCTCTCTGTTCCTTCTTCTTCTCTTACGTTTTCCTCTTTTCTTTCCCCATGAACTCACACAATCAACACTTTGACAATGACACGAAATCCCAGGCCAGAGATCGGCCCCCAGCCTCATCTCGGCAGCGGGCTGCATCATCATCCATCGCCATGGCAACTAATCGAGCAGCAGCATCCGCCCCTCTCTCTGCCTGTTTTCACCCTGAGGAGCACGAAATTACCTTTCTTTTCTTTGCTGTCGAGTGCAGAGGAGACGTTTTTCTTGTGTACAATTCAAGAAGTGAATGTTGTCAACTTTGCTTGGCGAGAAAGAAGAAAATACAAATTCATGTACACATAACCCGTTCAGATTTTTTTGTGTGCGAGTTTGTGTGTTAATGGTGGAACCATTTTGGGAAAAGAAAAGCAAAATTATTAGTGTATGGATGTGCAGACCGCTTTAATAGCTAGACTAAGTTTTAGGTGTTTTGAACCAGTTGTTAGTACTATAGGTGTTGTTTTGCATTTAGTGCAGTGTAGCCTGTATTATCTTGACCCTGTAAAATCTGGACAGCTGTTATATTCGGAACTGATTGATAGTAATGTAATGTCTGGACAAATATCTTCGTCCTGCCCTATGTCCAGTTTTCGTAGATTTTACTGCAGTGTAGTACTGTATTACATATGATACCAGGTTGCAAATGTTTAGTTTTGCTTCATAAAAATCAATTGAATGCTGCATAACATGCATTACTCAGTAAAGAAAAAAGCTAACCATTTGGTGATAATTTTGTCGCTATTATGAACATTCCCTTTATAATGTTAATTAAATTTTTTAAAAAGAATAACATAGAAGTATATTGATGATACCCCTTTTATTATATTTTTGTATTTTTCACTCTTTATTTTCATACTTTCAAATAAATTATAAATTGTGCTACTGTCTGCAGAAGTAAATTTTACAAAAAGTTAAACTTGTTGCAAATACTATTGCTTTCCTTACATACCTATGCTTTTTTTTATCTTCAAAAACATACTTTAAAAATCGGTAACTACACCTTAAAGCCGTCAAATTACCCCCAAAAACGCCCTCAAGAGTCCTTAAAAGCCTGCTAAAAATGTGTAAAAATGACACGCGGTCGGTCGGCACTTGTTTAAAGTGCACTTAACAAAAAAAAGAGCAGAAATGAATGGCATCATAAAAAACAAGCGTGTTGATCTGATAAAACAAAATGGCGGCAAAAGTATTGTTAAGGTGATGTAGGATAGCGAGGGGAAAGAGTAGGAAGGGGGGATGCAGAGAGAGAGAGAGAGAGAGAAGCAAGCCGGAGATGATTTAGTGTATTTTAAAAGATTGACGAATCTGTTAGCAATGGAGACATCGCAATAAAATTTGCCATGTATTCAATCCATCCTCCTCCCCTCCGATATATAAATCCCTCCTCTTCCTCAACCCTCTGTTTAAATAATTGAAATCTGGTTTCATAAATATCACCAGAGGGCGCTTCACCTCCTCCTTCCTACATGCAACCCCTCATATTTTTACTGGTGTGTAAAAAGGCACGAATTACCATTATAATGTCGATGGCGTATATATCAAACGAGATGTAATTTATTGAGGCGAAGCACTTGGTGGATTTCGGGCGCCACAAATTAAAAACTCCGAGCTGAAAATTATTGATACTCGAGGAAAGGAGGAAGGGAAAAAAGAGGGGGTGAAGACCCTTCTTTTATTTCGCGGAACCTTTTATTTCTTTTTTCAAGTGGATGTGCCAGAGTATTGTATTTTTATTATGTGGTGGAGCTTGTAACTGAATTCATTGTTGTTTGTTTGGTATAGGATAGCATATAATGTGTAGTTGTTTCCTGCAGCAATCACGAGTATTGTTGCAGAAAACAACGTGACATCATATTCTAACCGACTTATCTAATTTTTGTGATGTTCTGTGGCATCAGTTTGAACATGTACTTTTCCTAACAAGTGATGTTCTTTTCCACAAAGTATACACTAAGAGTGACGATAAATTTCTTTGGATTGTTGCTTATTTAATTGTTAACTAGACAACAATCAAACCAGCACAAAAATTGATTGTTTTGATTGTTGTCTATAGTAAACAATTTCAACTAAGCAACATAAAAAAAATTGTACGCCCGTGAGCAGAAAAAATCTTTCTGTTGATTTCCTAGGTTTGTTTCCTCTAGTCTCTTATCATATCTTATCCCTTGTAATTTTGGCATGATTGATCCATGAATATAAAGGAACATCTGGTCACTCTAACGTTTCTTAATGTGTCATGGATCAATCATGTTAAGAATACAAGGGTATAGATATCATAAGAGAGTATAGAAGAAAAACCTAGTGACAGAGTAGAAAACCAACAGAAAGTTTTTTTCTGCTCGCGGGTACTTTAATTTTCATAAATTGTGGAAAAAAACGCTAACTCTCTAATGATATAAATCGCAAACCTTCTAATAGGTACTTGGCAATTTCTCTGTTTGGAAACGTAAAATTATTGAAACCAATAGCGGTACATCATAATACATTATGTTTCCACGAGAACTTGCAAAGTGTCTACATATTACGATTGAAGTGGATACATTAAATAATACAATAACTCAAGGCTGCGCCGCAACTCATCTTAACAACCTTTATTTTATTTTATTTACCTTGTTTTAAAAATGTCGCGCCCATAACCTTTATTATCATTTCAGCGCAAATATTGATCGAGCGTTTTGCGTTTTTATTGTTATTGAGACGTTAGGTCATGATTTATGGGCGAAGATGCTCGAGGGTTGGCTTAGTTTTTATCTCGAGTTGATCGCGTCGTTTTTGTTTTGTTGCCCTGACCAGAGAACTATGGCGAAAGGATGTGTGCTAAATATACGGGGGAGAATTGCTCTCTGTGTGTTGTGGAGGAATATAAGTATAGAGTGTAGTGTGTTGTGTGGGGGTGTACGGTATCATTAACATAACTCGTTACACGAGATGAGGATAGTGATCTGGATGCTGTCATGCTTTTGCCAGCCTGTCAATCAGGCTCGGGTCCGAGGGGAAGGATCCGTGTCAGTATCATTAACAGAGTGGAGTTTGTGTTGCTATTTGTTCGTGTGTGGGGAATATGACACCTTGTTAAGGACAATTTGAAAAGGGGGCCTCGTGCCTTGTATTCAAAAGTTCTTGTTATTTTTTTTGTTGGATCGTTATTATATTGGAGATGTAGGTTTGATGTAGTTGTTTGAGTGTCTTGAGTTTTTCTGTAGTTTCTGTGTTGTTTAATTGGGATTGCTTTGGCTAAGATTTCGTAGTGGAATAAAAATCTTGGATATAGGGTAGCTCTGTTTTGCAGCAATCTATTTCTTTATTATTATTTATTAATTCGCTTATTCGCTGCTTGTCACTTAAGAGTGGTATTGTGGTGTCACCTTTTCACATTTGAACTTAAAGAACTTGATTGAACCTTAAAGGGCAACGACAATGAAATTATTCAATACGCTCTTCATATTGATTTAATGATTAGCCCTCCCTTGGATTTCTTCGCACTTATTGAGGACATGAGTTCACTTCATTGAACTAACACTTAATAAAAAGTAACACAGTACAGCAAAGAAAAAAAGAAAAAAAAAAACATTATATTCTTTAAAGTTTATACTAGGCTTATTTAAAAATTCTGATTCTCACGTGGAATTATAAATATAAAAGTTTGGAAAATACTTCCAGTATTTTTTACCAGCAAAGGAAGTTGCCCATAATACAGTGAAACCCTATATAACGACCTCAGGTATAATGTCAATCCGATGTAGTGTTATTTACGTTTGGGTCCCCCACCATCAATTTCCATGTTAACTTACTAGGTTGGGTCCCGTGAGGGACGCTATATTAATTAATATTCCACTGTATATTCCAAGTGAACTTTTAGCACGTTTCAAGGTAAAATACTTTGCAAATGGATTCATTAGGTCTTTACAGGAAATAGGATCTTCTGTTTGATATTGCAGCAATGCACAGCCAATACAGGGAAGCCTTCGTATTACGAATTAACTTTTGAAACAGATTGGATTTGTCAAAGTATACCCCAGCCATAAAGTGCACCTGAAAACACTCCGATATACACGCGCACAAGAACATTTATGACTGAAGTTCCGGATCTCCGTGATATCCTCTCGACGTCGCACATAGCTCATCCTCTTTTGCGTAAATATTGGGACAACCGGCGACGTCTTGCGTACAGTCTCGTCTTCATTCCTCAGGCAGCAGGAAAATCAATGTTGTTCTTATAGGGTATCCATCATTTCTCTCTCTTTTCTCTTCTCTTCCATTCCCTTTTCTTCTTCTTTCCTCTTCTTTATTGCTGCCTTTCTCCTTTTGTTTATCTTCGTGGAGATGAGCACGTTTTTATTTATTCAGCAAAAATATTCTCCTCATACTACTCCCTCCTCCTGTTTCTTCCCACCCTTCCATCTTCCCCCCTTTCCTTTCCTTTCCCCCAGCAGTGATTTGTAGGGGGGACTTTTGCTGAGTGTGGAACGTGCCGGGATATTATATCCAAAACATAACCATATTTCTCCCCGGAAGAAAAGAAAAATAATAACCCTGTGACCACGCAAACTGCCACCCTTTGTATAATTTTCATGTCCCCTCCGTTTTGTTTATATTTATGCGTCCAAGTTTGTCTCCTATCCTCAAAGTGTCTTCTTCTTTTTCTCTCTCTCTCCCTTCTTTTTTTTCTTCACATGAGTGAGAAAGAGAGGGTTGGTTTCTATGGAGATTTTTAAGCCTTCTCTCTCTTGATCTGTGGCTCGGAGCATAATAACATAAGCTTTCTTGTCTCTTTGTCTAATGACGACTGGCTGTGGGTCTCTGTCACAGTATCGTGGGTGGGGTCTGGGGGATGATGGGTTCTGCGAGAAGAAGAGGAGAGAGAAAAAGAATGGAAGAGTAAAGTTGGATGGCAAGCGTCTCGTCTCGGGCGCAGCCTTTAATCCTCTTAGCGGTGGTCATTACTGGAGTTGCATCCGAGTAAGATTAAAAATTTCCACGCCCATGTCCCCCAGAGAGGGGGGTGGGGAGGGGAAAGATCTTTCTCCTCTCTTACACTTATGTGTGTGTGTGTGTCTTTTCTTTCTCTCTGCTGCGCAAATGCATCACGGATGGCCAAGTTGCGGAGGAGAGGAGAGTACGGACGGAGGAAGCCGATAAGATAAAAGACGAGGCAAAAATACCATAAAGAGAGATGGAGAGTGTGGTAGAGTAGTGTGGAGAGAGAGACGGAGCAGGAGAGCGGATATGATGGATAGTGGATATAATTATATATGTAAAACAGAGGAGTCGTTTGTTGTTGTCTTGATGAATTGGGCGTAATAATAAGTTTCTGGGCTTTTAAGCAGGTGTCGTGATGGATCGTGAGGAGTGAACTGAAGAAGTTGGGTTTTGGAAAGTTGGGGAATGTTTTTGTCATTTGGGATGGTTGAGTGAACCGAGGTATGGAGAATGAATGTAATTTTAGCTACTTATATCAAAATATGCTTTTTACACATCGCATCTTATACAGTCGAGTCTAAATAAGACGATAATTGGTTTCTCAGGCTCCGATTGGCTGTGGTTCATCTGAATTTACCGTTCAAATATAGTTCCGGGGGAAGTGGCGGGATTTTGTTGACATAGGCAAAACTACATCCTATATATCCTCATCCTATGCATACTAGTTTTTCTTTCATTTGAGCCATCAGATTAGTTTAATAAAACCATGGATTTCGAATTCACTCAAAAGATATTGAATTACTCCGCATATATGAGCCATCAATTTTTTATTTGGAAGAGTAATATATAATTGATACCTTTCTGTGTTTGCCTTTTTGATATCACTTAATCTCATCAAACTCAGACAACATTTCCTGGATCTAGTTGAATGTCGTATTCAGATTAACCACAGCCAATCAGACCCCAAGAAACCCCCAGTCGTTTTACATTGGATTGGACCGGAGTGTTAGGTTAGTTATCGTCGACGTCGACCTATTTATACAGGAAACCAACCAAATGCCGACGCCAGGGGTTCTTTCCAATCTTAAGTTCAGAATACTTTAGGGTATATCTTTAACGAGTTAAAGATATGCTTCTGCCTCTCGAATAAAATCTCATATACTTTGGCTATATTTGAATCTACACTTATCTATGTGATCACCGAGAAATACGCTTAGACCTAACAGCATGGGCAACCACTTAACTACATAAAAGGCCTGTTATCAAATATCAGATAAATCTATCAAAAACATAATCCTGCTTCATACCATTTTGAATTTCATTTTAATTGCATAGTGCTAATTGACCTTTGTTACTAATTCTTCTGTTTTTTTATTTGCAGGTAAGAAATCATTTCAGTTTGTTTTGCACATCAACTTTATGTTGCACCTACACTGCAAGGTAAGGCGTAAGCTACCCCTATATTTTCTCTTTCCGGCAAATTGACGGATAAAAGCTCATTGGATTATTCATTGATGGTGAAAGTGAACCCACTCAGTTGTCCGTGAGAACACATTTCCTTGATGGGATGGGATAGAAGTGGGTGGGAAAAAGCAATTTATATATTACTTTATATTACTTTTGCTTTTTTTTTTCTCTCTCTCTCTTTCTTTCTACTGGGTCCACTTTTTTTATGTGCCTACATGTTTCCCTTGAAGCAAAACTAATTGCTTTTGAAGGTATATAAGCAATTAATAGGTAAGTCTCACCTGCCCTTGTGAAAATATTAAGGAAGGAGGGGAGTGTGGAAGGAAGGACATTACAAAAGTTGATTTATTTAATTTTTAACCAACTTTTTTTTAATATTGAAAAATGGCATTGTGAGAATTTGTTTTCTATTCTGAAACTGCGGTATGGCTGGCGAAATTTGAATTTTTCCCTTTATTTTTTTCTCCCCCATCCCTTCCCCTTTTCAAATATTGATTTCTCATTTGGGTAAATGTGTGTCGAGAAATTTTTCATTGAGTGCCTTTTTATTCTTTTTTTTTTCTTCTTCCTCCTTCTTCTTCATCCCCTTCTCCTTTTCTATTCTCCTCCTTTTTTTATTTCATATTTCCCGCAAGCTGTCAAGAATGTATGAATATATCATTAAAATCAGCGCTTAATAGGTTTTATTCGCGGAGATACTTTTCGGTACAAATATCAGAAGCGTATAAAATATTCACGATTGTGTTTATCATCAATGAAAGAAGAAGTGTGTGCTCGGCGAGAGAGAAGAAAAGATGGAAGGAGTGTGGTAGCATGGCGCGTGGTGTTAGTAAAAAGAGCGAATCGTAAAAAGCGAGTCACCCCTTAAAACTTTATTACCGCCATATCACTCAAGTCAAGTACCCGAAGCCCCGCAAGAAGTGTTGAATATGAAAGATACATAAGATCACTACCACCACGTTTTCTTTCCATGCCGGAGATCCTCATCCCTTCCCCCCGCGTGGCAGACCCACCTCCTTTCGCCCATTTCTTTACACTTAGCCTTTTGTTTGTCAGAGGATGCATGACGGGATTGACCGCGGAATTGCTATGGATATCTCATCGGGACGTCGTCTGCCGCTCATTTTATGTGACAGTGGCCTGTCATCGCGCAGCGGTTTTTTTTTGTGTCGTCGGTCCTCCCTTACTCCTCCTGCCATAGAAAATAAGCCTGCAAATTTGTTTAGAGATTTTCAAAACAAACATGGAGATTGTTTTTCCTGCAGGGTTTTCCTTAAGGGGCGATGTTGGATGAAAATGTGAACAGTTTTTTATTCCTTGTCTTTTTAAGTGCGTACGTTGCCCAAGTGTCTGAATATAACTGATAAATAACCTGTACATAAAATGATTGAAAACTTAACTTTCTCTGTATATGCACATACAGAGTATGTTTATGTTAGAGTTCAGAATTGTTTTATAGTGTACACTAGCCCTTGGTCATATATTCCTGGGATAAGCTGTATTGTGTGAGCTTACATAGGTGGGGAAATGCCCCAGGGCTATTTTGTAGCAATCCTATGGCATTGCATATGCTCAGCGTTTGCCATGCTGAGCTTTTCCAGGTTATTGCATGTTAAGCCTTTTCCAATATTTTTAGTCCGGATTTATATTAGGTCTGCAGGATTGTGCATGCATAAATTGAACCTTGTGCTTAAACGTGACTTGTGTGTTTAGTTTTGTTATTAGGCCCGCAGCAGTATGTGGGCATGAACTTTTTTTTGTTCAGAAACTCAACGATGTAGTAATGTTATTGCCAATGCATGAGGCATACATTTTGAATCAATACATTTACCCTTTCTGCAGGCCTTAGTATTCATACGATATTTAATATTGCTGCAAACCTCAGGTCTGCATAGCTAGCTATATTCAGACGGTGCCAAGCAAGCTTAAAGTTTCACGTAGTAGACAGCAGTATTGAGTTAGTTGTAAAGTTTAAGTTTAATTTAGCCTATCCACTAATATCCCTAAAAATGGCATATAGCTGTGGGTCTTATAGCCACAGCAATATGAAAGCATATATGGAATCTTTGCTTGCTTAAACAACAACTTAGAATTTTGTTTTATTTATTCTAATAGTCACGAATCTGTTTGTTGTACCCAGAAATCGATTGAGGCAAAAGAATTTTTGCTTGAGGCAAGCAATAACCTATACCTTTATATTGCTGTGGCCCTGTAGACCCACACAATATTGAGGCAAAAACTAAAGCCCATGCTTAAAAGCCTATCACTACGAGGCACAAATTGTTAAGCACATGAGCCTTATCCCTGTAGCAAAACTGAAGCGTAAATTAAAGTGGATGCTTAAGCATGGCTTCTTCCAGTGCATTATCATTTTGAGGTGTACTTTAAGCTTGCTGCCTGCAACAATATAGAGAATTAAAGTTTTAGGCTGGTTAAGTTGATGCTTACATATTGCTGTGGGCCATATGTATATAACATATGACAGGAAATTCAGACTCTAAGCTTGCTCATTTCTGCAACCTCAGAACTAGGAATTCATGGAAAGTAGGCGTCGACCACTGTTCTAATTTTATTCCGCAATCACGCCACTACACACCCTTATGAAGCTCCTAGTCTCCACCTTAATTTGTACAGTTCTCTGATTGTTTTTTGGTAAAAGCGCGTTTATGGAGGTTAGGGCCCCTTGCATAAAATCCCCCCTTCTGCTCATTTTCATTTTCTTGTTCTCCTGTTGTGCCGTGCATTTCGCAGTGATGAAGAGATTTCACCTCCTTTGCATGTTGTTGGCCTTTTGCTTGTTGGGGTTTTATGCAAACTAATTTTGTCAGTTGCATTTCAACAGCTGCAGTTGCACTTAATTAACGTGAAAAGAAGAAACTAAACCCACTCGCCTCCTTCCTTCTTCTTCTTCCCATCCCCCCTTCCTCTACCTTTATATGATCCCGAGCTTAACCTAAGGAGACGACGAGGCAAATAATAATAATGAGAGAATGTTGGTCCAGTCAGAGGCCACGTTTTCACATCATCTCGGATAAATCCCTTCTTCCCCCACACCCCCCCACATCCCCCCCTCGCTGACATGCCGTGAGAGCAGGGGAAGGAAAAAAAAAAGGG
>JAQGBF010000171.1:0-11077 GCA_034698245.1 Schendyla nemorensis | reverse complement strand
CTTCACTAGGCCCAGTTTAAAATCTGGATTTGGCGGCTGGAGATAGGGAGTGGGACGTCCGTTATATTCGTCCAAGACCAAACTAAGGAGGTTTAAAATGCGATAATTGTTGCTTCAGAGTTTTTGCTTAGATTCTGACTTGCAACATGTATTGCTTTAGAGTTTTTGCTTAGATTTTGACTTGCAATATTTCTTGATTTAGAGTTTTTGCATATATTTTGACTTCTTAGTTCTTGTAACATTTGTTGCTTTATAGTTTATGCATAGGTTTTAACTTGCAACCTTTATGTTTTGGCTAAGGTAAGGTTTTATAATTATAAGCTAAAAACTTGTAGACTTGTTTGATAGACTGTATAGAGTTATAACTTGAACAGACATGTTGTAAACTATACATCTATAAATTTAGAACTATGTCATGGATTTATCATGAGACATGGATGTTTAATTACAAGTTTAATTAGTCAAAGTTTATGCAAACTTATAAGGCAGTTAATAATTGCATTATTCTGCTTTGATTTTCCAACCATATGAGTTAAGTTTTAGTTGGTGCGGTTGACTGAAAGATCTTTTTTTTTTACTGATTGGCATTTTTTTTAGTTACTCCTTTGGACGTGGTGAAAGTTCGACTTCAAACTCAGCAGAAAGCTGTTATGTCCAATATGTGCTACGTGAGATGCAATACGATAATAGACCAGTTTTGTCCGTGTGAAATTACTGGGAGAGGCTTGCCTTGGCTGCCGAGACCACCTGTTCTTTATGAAGGAACCTTAGTAAGATTGATTGAAATAGAGTTAATGATGAATCGAAACGGCAGTCAAGGAATTGCAACATTTGTGTTCTCCTGCTTTGGTTAAGAGAATATTACTAGAAGATATTATTGAATTAGTAGGTATAACGTAATGCAAAATGGCTAAAGTGGTTTGATTACCAATAGGCATTTAGCTGAAAATGTAAGATTTGAATGCAATTCTATTAGATTTTCTTTTGAGTGCAAATTTCCTTTGCACCCTACTTGAATGTGCGTAAATTGCGAACTTCTTATCTCTATCTATGTGACTTAAATGCAAAGCTTGCCGTTGCTGTGACTTGCTGCAATTGCTCATGCAAATACACACCAAAAAGTCCTAAGTGTCCTAAGTCCTAAGTCCTAAAATTTACATCTGTTCATGTTTGTATGTCACTTTGCATTTGTTTTATATTTGCAAATTTACCTTTGCTTATGTTTGTGGGCACTTGTTTGTATATGATTTGAGCATGCAGTCTTTGTTACCTATACTTGGTTAAACACAATTATTCTTGAATCTGGCCCCCATACCTGTACAGGTTCAATTTCACATTCCGCAAAAACTGTTAAAACAGAAGAAGTATTTTCCATATTCACATTAATACCGGTAGTTTAGTCTGGAGCAGTTCATGTACCATTGCTCTTGATCATATATCAGTTGTGTTATTCCAAAAAATGCGGAATATAAAATGATAAACAAATCAAAACATCAAACATCAATTTTTGGTTACAATTTACGTTAAATTAATATGTAACGTTAGATTACCCGTATAGGAGCCATTTGGGCACCACACTTGGGTGCTATTTTTATTTAATTTAAGCGCATTTATTTTTATTTATTTTATTTTGGGTGCATTAGGGTTCGATTTTGGCTCATTGCAGTAAAGCCAAATGGGGGTGCTTTCTGAAAGAAGCAATGGAAAAATGTGGGAAAGCTCTGTTAGGTCGTTTTAGGGACGGGCTATTATATTATTATAATCAGGTTAGGTTAGGCCAGTAAAAAAGCTTTTCTTTCGATAGCACCATATTGATCTCTAATGTGCCCCCAAAAATTTAAAATAAAAAAATGTGCCCAAACAGTAGGCGCCATTTTACGTTGCGCATTTATGATTAACATTGTGTTGAATTAAATTGAAGCATGAATTAAGAATTAAATAAAACATTTATCTCAAACTTTAAAAACTTTATTAAAATTTTTACAAAACTATAAAATAAACATTATAAAACATAACAAAAACGATTATTTCAAAACGGACGATTAACATTACTTAACTTACAACAGAAAGTCTCAAACACTATCACAGTACCATAGTGACGCTTATATCATTGTTTGACAAAAATAATGAGTTTTCCCCAATCCATTCTGGACATTCAGGATAATCAAAGGAAAAGGGCATGTTAAGCCTATGCATGTCATAAGCTACGAGACCATTAGTGCCATCAGATTGTCTACAACGAATTGTAATTGCCTGGTGGTCACAATCTACAAATATAGGTTTTTCATACACACCATCCATTATCATATCAACATCGCTCCAAATATTTTTCAAGTTGTCTAGCTTAACGCAACTAGTTCTACCCCCCACAGTTTGTTCAAAGAACATTTCGCTTTCAAAACAGCAATTATTTTGACAAACACAAAATAAAGGTAATAGTGACAGAGAAGTATCCTTGGTAGCCTTCAAATACCAGTCATTCAGAATCGGGCTATATACATAAACATCAGTTCTCGCTGCAGTTTGCGGTAACGAATTCCTCACAACTAGGTAGACGTATCCCCTGCATTCTTGTAACAATACCGAGTTGAATCTCGTTTTCCGATACAGTTCTCTCGGTGATGTCAGCCGCGAAAACGAACAGCTATCGACATGGAATCTTAGAAAAGAATCGTACTCATCCCATATATAAATATACCGCCCTAATGCTACAGCTTGTAGCAAGTAGAAAGTATTCGGTCCGTAGAATGTTTTGCCATCTGTCGATCTCCTTACCGCAATCAGATCCTCATCATCTGAATAATAAACAAAATATAAAACATTGCATACGAGTACTGGAAGACCGGACATTGCAGATGGAATGGAAATGGTAGTTACTTCCGACCATTCTCCCTTTGCAACTACGAAGGATTGATACTGAAATTTATCATCCGTCGACTCATAAAAAGTGTAATGTGGATTATAGCTTCTCCAATACCGGTCAGTATAGTAGTGGAAAGAGTATCGATCACTAACTGAATAGTACCGCAACAGGTACTGATCGGCACAGTATATCCATGGCGTACTGCAAATCTGCAGATATGACTTCAATATCTGATTGATGTGGCCACGTGGTTTTTCGCAAATTCTATCCAGAAACTTCCGTTGTACATTCGCCAGTTGCTGTAAGCCCTCAGTCGTCGATGTGTACTGAAGAAATATATCCGAAACGGCATTCGTTCTTACTGATTGTCTTTCTTCCCATAAAAGCATAAACAGAAAGAGATCTTCGTTAAGCTCAGAATCGAATAAGAGTTTTCTTAGTCGTTTCTCTGGAAATATGTCGAAAATAAACCCGGCTACTTTACGAAGTCGGTGTAAGTCGGAGCAAACGAATTGCAGGATTTTATTACATGGGTTTGAACGATCCAGAAATACACTACTGCTGTTATTGGAAGTCGGCATCATGAATTTCCAGCAGATTTCAGCAAACTCAGATAGCAGTAAAACGCTTGCAAACACCCCAACTGCCCAAATTTCGTTAATTCCAAACTTCTGTAGTTCAAACTCTACAGCACTTCCATAATTTCTATAGTACACAACAGTTTTGACCGCCGATAGCGGAACAGTTGGTAAGTTGATTTCTTCGTTTTGTCTGGATTTAGATATCAATTTTGTATCCAGAGATAATTCGCGGAAGAGTTCCAAAAAAGAATTTCGAACTTTAATTTTCCCGTCTTTGCATCTCAAAACGGTATTCGATAGTTCGCTCGAACGCTGCTTGGAGCTTATTTTTGGCATGACGACTGTGCAGAATAAGATTATATGGTGGAAGAGATAATCCTAAGTGATAAATGGTAATCCGAGATATTTCATTTATCAGGAAATGCGTAACGTACGTATGTACGTACGTTGACCACGTTTTAATTCCCTTTTTTACAGAAATATTAAACCATTCAATTTATCTTTACATATAAGTATAGCAAAATAATGTATAAACAACTGTGCATTGGTTAGTTTAGGAAGAAATAAATGCCAAAGTGAGCAGAATTGAACGAGAAAAAACGTCAACAAAAGAGATACGTTTTTTCTTGTTCAATTCTTTTCCCTTATTTGGCATTTATTTCTTCCTAAACTGTAACTTAAATGCACGGTTGTTTATACAATGTCTTGATGTACCTATGTGTTTAATATTTAATATACAGGGTTTAATATTTCTTTAACAAAGAGTGTAGTCTATTCACTAATTGTATTTATAGGATCCTAAACCATACAAAAGATATGTACTTACTAAACAGTATCTGTAGTGCTTTAATAAACATAAGGTAAAAGGTTCGTACATGGGGACTAGGAGTAGGTGCACATATGCTTGAAAAGTCTAGTAGACAAAAGAGCACAATAATGGAGGCTAATTGCAGCATCACTTCTGTTAGAACAAACTTCAGCCAACTTGTGAAGTGTTAATCTATCTTACTTACCTAGTCTAACTTCGTTTGGTATTTACATAGTCCTTTGGCAAGGCCAAAGAAAAAAAAATTCGATGTACTTTTTCTGGGATGCCGAACTAGGCAAGGGGAGCGGTTATTTTTTAATAAATAAAGTTTTAGAAAAATTTCTGGTAAGGGCGAATTTTTTTTATCATACTCCGTATTCATTTTTAAAACTACCTCAAGATCCTAGTGTATTTAACACACTTTTCAGTGTAGCCAACCAACTATAGGTCCCAAAGAAAACTTTACATGCTTTACATCAAAAAATGTACGCAGCCAACAAAATACTAAACTTTATTAACTTGAAAAAAATTACAATTTTTTACAGTCCACTAAACTATTCTAAACGAAACACAAGCTGCAAATTTTCACACTAACTTTATTCCTCGAATACACCACGCATTGTACTGCAGCACAGCCAACCCA
Organism: Schendyla nemorensis; assembly: GCA_034698245.1. Classification (NCBI taxonomy): domain Eukaryota; kingdom Metazoa; phylum Arthropoda; class Chilopoda; order Geophilomorpha; family Schendylidae; genus Schendyla; species Schendyla nemorensis. The sequence goes on along the minus strand of JAQGBF010000171.1, from coordinate 6,182 downwards.
ACTCCAAAACAAACCACCCCAGCACAAGCGCCGTAGCAAAAATCCCAACCGGCTCTTCCATCCACCTTCCACCAATCCCACCAAAACAAACTCCCTTACCTCCCCAACTCAACCACCAAAACCCCACCAAAACCCCTCCAACTCCCCTAAAAAAAATCTCCCAAACCCTCCTCTGTAAAACCCCTAACCCCAACCCCTCACCACCTTTTTAATTTACCTCCCAAACCCCCATTGATTTTGCAGATGGATTGAAGGTATTTTGGAGGGTTGACGGGGTTATTATGGGGTGGTTTTTATAATTTTTTGGTGTTTTTTTTTATTTGTAGGAGCATTGTAAGAGTTATAACAATGTTACACAGTTTCATGGGAATTCAACAATGGAGAAAGATTCTCTGTCATTGTATCTACCTTGGTCCCATGCAACTACTGCGGCTTGAAATAATATGAAGGCGATGTTGCCAAATTTGACATCTCAGGTATAATGTTTGTTCAAGGTTTGTTTTAGGTTTTTTTTTTTTATGTTTAATAAAAATACATTTTTTTGTGTGAGATGATTTTACAATTTTAATTTGTTTTTTACAACTAAATTATTTCGTTAACATCAAACTCATTAATAATTAATCCCTACAGTGAACTCCCCCTTATCAGGCAGGAGAAACTAATATCAGAAGTAAATGGGTTTTCATTTACTATTGTTAATATCCAGTCACCCCTCTTATCTGGGCAAAATTTGTGGTTTCAGCTAAATTCCAGTAGAAAAGTCACCCTTATCCGACCAACGCTCATATCCGGCAACTCCTCTATGTCCGATTATGAGGGAGTTCACTTTATAATGAAAACCATCAGTGAGTTCTTGTTGACCTAATAATTTGCTTAAAAGTGGCGTGAACGCAAAACAAACTATAGTTTGTTTTGCGATGCTCTTAAAATCAATGCTTTTTGTTTTTATGCCAGAATCTCCTAACGTTTCTCATATGTCACACACTTCACAGAGGGCAACTACTAATAATTTCCCGGGAAGTGTACTCTCTTGGGAGAAACGTAAATAAATAGTTGTCACTGTCAGTCAAATAAATTTGTTGAAATGCTTAGCGAATTAAAATGAGAACTTCTGCAGAAAATTGCCACTTAAAATAATCGGAGTGGCTAAATGCACTCCGAATCCGAATCGGAGTGCATTTAGACACAGGCTAAATGCACTCCAATTTGACGTAATCTGTGACACACGTTACACACGTCACAGTGACCTGATTTAAATCGCTTTTTTCTTTTTGTTTAAATAATTTGTATCTCTGATGATTTAACGTAATATCTTATTTATGTAATAATCAACGAAGAGAGAGAGAGAGAGCGAAGAGACATTCAACGATTACTCAGTACATAAAGGCTAGGAATAGACCAAGGAAGTGATGTCAGATTAGAGACTATTATTTTAACAAAGTTTATTTGGTCAGAAAAAAAAACTACGTCCGAAGCAAATACACAGATACAAATTATTTAAACAAAAAGGGAACAGACGGTATGTCACAGTCGACGTTATATTGGATTGCATTTCGCCTGTGTCTAAATGCATTCGGATTAGGAGTGCATTTAGCCACTCCGTTAAATAAAAGTCGATAGCTTACGTTACCATCTCCTATATAATTTAAAAATTTTCTCTGTAATACTTCAACATGGACTTAAATTTAAAAGTGTACTCAATTCTCCCCTTTGGGGCATTTACTTAATTATAATTTATCCTGCAGTTTTACTGGACGGAGGCCAGAAAGAATCCTGGTAAAAAAAAAGTATCTAGTGCGAATAAGATTCTCACTACGAGATTGCCACGAAATCCATCTAGGGTGGATATATTGATAGTTGACGAACGTCGAGAGCATGCATGGGTAAGAGCCGCATTTTAAGTTAAATTAAATTGTAGTTTTGGAATTTTTAAAAGTATTGGTGAAGTTTGAAGGTCACAATTCTCGTGGCGAAAATGGAGCGATTGTGAAATGTTCCCGTTCATAACAACATCCACACGGCCATGAACAGCAGTGGTTGGAGGCTATCGGCAAAGTTTATGCCCGAACACGCAATGAAATAGTTAATGCAACGCACAAGAAATGGATCACAAATCCAAAAAGATAAAGGCAATTATACTTATTTTTTAATGAATTATTTTATGTACCACAATATAGTGTAGCAATTACATCAATTTCGTTTAGTCATGCATAATACATGACTGAACGTAATTGATGGCTTTTAAAAAATTACGCTATTTCGTATGTTGAATGTTGGGACGGGTGTGTTAAATGTGTGTTACAACTAAAAAATTAATACAGTTGACTCTCGTTATAATGAACCGCGTTATAACGAATTTTCGGCTATAACGAATATTTTTTAGCAAAGTTTGGCCAGCATCATTTTCAATGCTAAAAAATTCGTTATAACGAATTTCGTTTTTACGAGAGAATTGGGGTTTTTTGGTGTTTATTGAGAGTCTGGTTATAGGTTTGGTCGTTTGGACAGAGCAATAAAATTTGTGGTAAAGAGACTCATGAATACTAACCGTTTTATAGGTATTTTGTTATAGCTATGACGAATAATTCGTCATAGCTATAACGAATTTATTCGTTACATCGATAAAACGAAAAATTCGTTACATCGATTAAACGAAAAATTCGTTATATCGATGTAACGAATATCTCGATATAACGAACTGAGTTTCATTCCCCTCCGATTCGTTATAACAAGAGTCAACTGTACTTTTATACTCTAGTGTTAAGTTTTTGCAAAATATATTTATACCATATCGGCGCCTTGGTTCTGACACCTATACTACACCTACGGTATGCAGGATAGTGGAGTCAGTGAACTGGATATCATTGCTTCATAAGGGCCATGGTGCTCGTAAAATTCCTAGGTTAAATTTTCGTTAAAATATTTCAGTTGGATACTGAGATTAGTTGAGTCTGTGTAGGTGTTAAAGGCTACAATGTAAGAATATTTTCCTTGGGTTTCTTTGCTTGAAGGTTTGTTAAATTAGAATTTAAAAAAAAAATCTCCAAATAGGTAAGGGCAAATCACACACAAATTCAATGAGATAATAGAGCCTATATAGAGGTGTGGTGTTCACATAGGCGCATTTCTTATGAGCGCATTCGTAAATGGCGTTTATTGTTTAGGCGCATTTAAATAGGTGCATATCATTTGGGCGCATTCTTCATTTTTAGGGCGCATTTTGTGGGTTTATTTGCTCGAAAATCGAAGAAAGATCGCAAAAAATAGCATCTTCCTTGCCTAACCTAACCTGATTTTCAATAATGGTATTCTTTCCCTGAACCTAACCCATCCCTAAACCGACCTAACAGAGTTTCCCCACATAGTTTCTTTCCTTGCCTAACCTAACCTGATTCTAAATAATGATATTCTTTCCCTGAACCTACCCCTAACTTTTGCATAAACCATCAGCAAAAAGTTTCTTTTCTTGCCTAACCTAACCTGAGTCTAAACAATGATATTCTTTCCCTCAACCTAACCTTAACACTCGCATAAACCGACCTAACAGACCTTCCCCATATATCTTCTTTCAAAAAGCACCTCCATTATTTGGCTTCACTGCAATGCGCCCAAATCGAACCATATTGTGCCCAAAAAAAAATATAAAAATAAATGCGCCCATACTAAATCAATATAGCACCCAAATCGTGTGCGCCCAAATGGGATGCGCCAATTTGCACCTATACGGTTCATAAGCTATATAGGTGGTATCTAAATTTCATGGCATGTTGGTGAACTTTGCTTTTTAATGAGAGTAGTGCTGTATCGATTATGATTTCAATGTCGCCAAAATGAATGTTCTTCAAAAGATAGCAGCTGTATGTTGTAATCAATTACAAATAATATTAAAACCTTTTTATGTCGATTTATTTTTTTCAACAACAATTTTTTTTTTACAGATACAGTATTCTGAATATCCAAGATCTGACAAAAGCACAGCCATGTGGTGTGCCGACCGTTCACTACAACGTGGTTCCCCTGCTTGCTTCTGCTCAGTCCAGTCCCTATCAAACAATCAAGCTGCTCAAACTCTGCTTCTGTATACTGTCCAGCATCGCCAACAACGTGGACTTCCCCAACAAGAACAATGTCATCAACAACAATCCCATGAATCCTACTTTCCCGCCGCCGCTGCAGCAGCCACCCCGTTGCTGGATTCTCCTCTTGAGGTCCCCTCCTCTTCCTTCCAAGACAAAGGCATAAGCTGTCATCATGTTGTCAATACTCGTCTTTCGTTATTTTTAATATTCGTTAATAAGAGGTTTCTAGTGTTTTCTATATTCATGTTTTGTGTTTTTTTTTTTAATCCGGTTCAATATAATTTTAATACAATTTTTGTAATAATAATAAAAACACCAAAACAAACCTCACCAATAACAATCAGTTTTTATTTATTTAAATTAGCATTTTTGGACAAACACAGCCGGAAAATTTAAACTGGCTATTTAATTTATATTTTTTAACTTTTTGTGTTTGTGAACCTATTACGCTAAGACAGACATAAAGTGTATTTTTTTTGTGAATCTCAAGGAGACTTAAGTTAAATCTCATTGGATATGGGGTGCCATTGATTGTATCAGAAGTATTAATTGTTTTGCAGTATTTTTAAGTGTGCGTTGAAATCGAAGAGATTTTTATTTTGATGTTTAATGTAAAATCCCCGTGAATTTACGAGGGTAAATGGCAGTTCGAGTAATAGAACTATGGAAGGTTTATAATGTTATAAGTTTAAGGTGGTTGCACAAAACAGGCATGACTGAAACCACATTGTCACCAGTGATAAATTAGACGAAATACCGTATACAGTTTGTAATATCGTTTACTAAAAGTAAAGCTTACTTTTTTCGCGATTTAGTTTGTGGATCAATCCTTGCACACAAATTTTTTGAGATTGATTTAAGGTGGCTATAGGTTTTCTTACAAGATCCCTTCATCTTAAAGATTACATCTGTTCAAATTTAACTACATCGCAAAAACAACAGCTCTACAAGTATTTTGTTTCGTATAGCCATATGTAGTTTTAATCAAACTTGCTCACTAAAGTCCTTAATGGACTCATGTAAAACTCATTTAATTCTAGAGATTCTAAAATACTGAACTCTTGATCTTGCATGTTGCATAAAATGGACAGATTTCGGTAATTTGCATTTAGGATTAACTAGAATCGAGTGTTAATTAGCATTTAAATTTATTCCCACACATTCCCCTACTTCCCTTTAAAAAATATTCGACGCTTCCAGAAGGTCTACTTAAGTCAGGCGCTAAGAAAATCCACACCACTCAGCAAAATCATGGAAGGCCTCAACAATGCGCACACACTAGAGTTGAGGGCCTTCGGAGGCAGGAATAAATGGAGAGAACTGAACATCCCGGTCAATTCCCCGCGACATTGGCGTAAGTATTTTTGTAGAAAGTTTGTTTCGTACTTTAGTTGATATTAACAAAAAAAAAACATGCTAACAAAATGCAACAAATGTAAATTGTTGGTCAGCGTTCAGCCTTCAAAACTCTTATAAATTTTTCTAGTGCGCGAGGCAGTTTGGAAATATTCTCAAAAGCTCAGCGGATTTCGCTTTATTGCACTGTGGAAGTGGTACCGATACGCTGTTCTTCCGGATCGACCTGCTGAGTTCAGTTTTATAATGGATATGCTAGGTAAGAAATTTGGAATTTTATTATTCATTCAAATTTACTTGTCTGAACTGAGTAAAATTAAAATCGCTGCATACCGGTACACTTAGTTATAACGAGATACATTTTTTTTTATTTCGTGGCCCTTCAGGGCCACCGTATATTCATGTGTTCCCCTTATCAGAAATATATCAGTCTAGATTCATCACTAAATGTTTTACCATGTCTAATTACTGAAAGCATTCTTTACAGGATATCTGTATAATTATAATTACAGCTGAAGCAACACTAATAAACTGTGTACAAAAAAAGGCAGAAATAAGCAGAGCAAAAAGCTATAAAGCAAAGAATGTTTAAGAGGGCGAACTAGGCCTATGATAAAACAGCCGGCTTACTTGGGGCCACTTGTTATTGGTGCACTTTAATCAGCTGGTTTACTTGACTTACAGTTTGTCTGTTTTTGTAAGATAGTAAACGCAGAGAGGAACTTCCAGCAATTGGAGTTTTGAAGA
>JAQGBF010000170.1:0-11093 GCA_034698245.1 Schendyla nemorensis | reverse complement strand
TTCAAAGGTTTGATAAGGGTTCCCGCCCCGAAATTCTTGGTCAGGTAGGTAAGGAAAGAACTATGGCAAACAACAAGGGCCCTTAGCAGCCATAGTACCGGCCTCCTGCTTCAGCTGAGCAATAGATAATTTCTATAAGTATAGTGAAAAGAAGCCTACTTTCGCCGCTTTGTACAGCGGTGGCGATTGCTAATTATTTTTCTTTAATACTTTTTCCGAAGATCCGTTCACACACTGCTGTGTGCATTTTTTTCTGTTGCTTACTTGCGCAAAAATGTTGTTTTGGCCTTCATTCTTGTCATGGCTACCTTCAACGAACATCCTAGTCAACAGATTCTTTCCAATACCAGCCATTACGAGGATCAACACATCATCCCGGACAAGTAATTGGCTGCTAAAAAACAACATACACATATTGTTAAATTATAAATTCGAAATAAGAGTTTGTCAATATTAATTTTGAATTTATTCTTTCATTTCTACCAATTCAAAAATAGTCTGTGTATTTATTTCAAAAGAAACTAATTGGCAGTCTCACAAACTTGTTGCATCTAATTTTAAAAAGATTAAAAAAAATTTCTGTTGAACTTTTTTACACCTCATCAGTTATTAATTAATTTAATTTTAGGAAGTATATGCACGAAATACAATATCTATAATAACCTCACAAATGGACATTCCTCTATCCAAGAATGCTTGCCCGCTGTGTTTTGGGCTCAGTTTTCCAATTAAAATGTTAGTTTTTTGTATTGAAGCCATTTCAATAAATATCTTCTCATTCACTATATCAATAAACATTTTCAGAAAATGAATAATTAATTTGATAGCTGACACTAACCACAATAGAAAGCAGTACCTGTAGACAGTGTCTGGCCGCAGTGTCTGGCAGTAAACTATACTCAGTGTCAAGATAAGATTGAAGAAATGAGCATTGTTGCAACAATAGTACTGACAAAACTGTTGTGAATCAACTTGGTTAAGTGTGTGGCAGCAATGATGGGAAACAAATGGACACTGGATACAGGGACATCCTGGTAGGTGAGATGACAAAGTGATTCATTCTCCAAGAGCACATGTATTTATACACAGTAAAGAGTTGCTCCATCTCCCTAGAGGTGGCGCTGCCACATAACCAGTCACAAGACAGGAATTGATTATGTGCGGGACAGTACAGGCTTTGAACTGCAATCCAACAAAAACGAAGATGGTTGCAACAACGTACATTTCTTCAATCTTATCTTGACACTGAGTTTATAGACAGCCTCCGGCCTACTTAGCCTCCTCTACATAAAAATTAAAAGTTAAGCATTCCCTAATAATAAAAAAATAAAGTCAGCACATAAAGGTACTCACATATATTTCTATAAATCGTATTGCTAAACTGACTACTTTTCCCCACCGATAAGCGAACCGCGGAATCCTCAGGGAAATCCGCGCATAAAATTTTCACGACGCGCCCAATCCGGTACTCAAACCAAAAATTTATCGCCACTCATAACTTTCATCATTTCATGCCAACTTAAGATTCCCACCTCCCAAAACTTATCTGCTCTTTAATTTAGACAAGAAAAGTAAAAGTTCCCGCTCCGCGCTCACAACTCTTCGCAATTCTCCAAGCGGCAGTAAAAAGGCAGCGCTACAACCCAACCAAGAAGTGCATTTTTTTCTTTCTGCTCTTGAGTCTTCTTCCTGCCATCCTTTCTTTCCTTCATGGGATTTTCATTGAGGATGCCAGTGGAGAGCATTTTGTCTTCCTTTTCGCATGCGCATTGGGGATTTGGGGATTGGCTGTTAAGGAGAAGAAGACAGGAGAGGAACCAGGAGCAAATTTAGCAACTACAGCATCAGCAGTGTGCAATTGTTGTAACGAATGTGGTGTTTAAGGCATGGCTTGCTTCTTGAATATAGTAGGGATTCAGGAAAGGAAATTGGCTGGAGGAATGGGTAAATGGAAGACAAGTTAGGGTAGTGTGGAATGAGGACTTGGCTGTAGGGTTCTCATAAATGGTTTCATTAGAGGTGATGGGTTGGTGAAATTGAAGGTGTTTTGGGATTTTGGTGTGTTTTATTGGTTTGCGAAGTTTCTGTTCTGGTAGACTACCGTGAAGTTTAGTATGTATTGGGTATATTGGTGTTACAACGATTGGGGAAAATTGTCTTTTTTCTCCAACAGTTGACATATAACCAAAATCTCCTGTTTCGTCAACAGAAAAAAAACCTATGCCAGAAAAGGGACCAAACATCAACCATTGGACAAAACCCGCTTCAAAAACCCCAACTTCAGTTACTTGCATTTCATCCAGTTTATTTGTATTTTTGGAGAGTGTGTTGAAGAAAGGGAGGCAGCAGCATGAATATGGATTAACCACTCCGGGAGGGGAAATTTTGTCCAATGGTTGACGTTTGGACCTTCTTTTGGCATTGGTTTTTTCTGTTGACGAAACAGGGGATTTTGGCTATATGTCAAGGGTTGGGGAAAAATCGATTTTCCCCCATCGTTGTAACATTGGTATTGTGAGAAGGAAGTCTATTACGTGCCAATGTTTCTTAAATATTTTTAAATTGTTAGTTGTAAGAATGTAATATGTAGTTTAAGTTACAATCTACCCGAAGTTTCCAATGACAGACATGGACTTATAGACTCTTAACGGACTTCTGACTTGGCACATTCCACCACCAAAACCCAAATGGATCTGTCCAAATGCCTGGGTCCGTAATATGCAAATGTTAAAACTACTCAAACAATACTTTTAAACAATTTATTGAGAATAATTACCATTTTTCAAATTTTATACAGTATTTTTTTCTCTGAATGGAACATTAACCAAAATACATGAAAATGATGTTAACTCTCTTGAGAGCATCTCATATTTTTGGTGAGTTTTACACTGCAAAGAATCGCGTTGTGACGGGCCGTAACCCTGCAGTTAAACGGCCGTAGCCAGACGGATACGTGCCCGTAACTGGGGTTTATGGCTATCCGCCCACCCCGAGGTGACGGCGTATTGACGGAGCCGTAAACAGACACTTACGTGCTGTTTACGGCCGTGCGATACGCGATGGTTACGCTGAGTTTACGCGCCCGTCGCTGTAGAGCGACGGGCGCTTAAAGTAAACGTAACCTTTGCTTGGAAAGTTATTTTTCCTTCGCGTTTTTGGCTTTTTTTGCGGGTAAATTTTCTGGAATTTTTCCAGCCCAGCTTTCGGGTCGCTGGGGCCTGGGCGTTTTTCGCCATTTCTGCGGGTAAATTTTCGGGCATTTTTCTAGCCCGGTTTTTGGGTTGCTGGCGCCTAGGCGTTTTACACTTTTTTGCAGGTAAATTTTTTTTTTCCAGTCCAGCTGTTTTTGCAGCTATTTTTTCTTTTGGTTGCTTTTAATTTTTCCACTCAAAATTAGTATAGGCATACTACAAAACATAAAATTTGAAACTATTTATTGCAAAGCATACATTTTATTTCATACCATTGCATATGCAAATACTTTAACATTAAATTGCAAAAAAAAATACAATACAACATTTTCAATTAAAAAACAATTCTATATAATGATAATACAATACAATAATAATACATTGGAAAAAACTAGTTTTCAAAAAGGACCTCATTGTTGTGGGAAGTTTCTGTAAATAAAAAAAGAACCAGCATTAAAAAATTAATCTACGTACTTAATTGGCGATGGACAAATCAGGAAGAAATCGTTGTGAAGGAAATAGATAGTAGGCCAATTTTCTGAAAAATAAAACCAAAAAACGTAATAAAAACTGTAATCTAATTCTAACTCTGAGTACTTGGTGATGTGTAAGTACTTGGTGATGAAAAAAACAGCAGAAATCGTTCTGGTGAAAATAGCCCACGAAATTTCTGTAAATACAAAAAAGTGAAATAATTTAAAAATTTAATTTAAGTACTTGGTGATGGGAACAGCAAGAATAATCGTTCGGTAAAAAATAGCAGCCCGACTGTCTGAAAATACAAAAAAAAAATCCGAATAAAAATGTTACATATTATCCGATATTATTGTTATTTGCAAAACAAATTTTTCTTATTACACGCACCAATTTTCTTCATTGTGATTGATGAGGTAGTTGTCTTTGACCATAAACTCGTAATTGTCCCTTATGTAGTTTGGTAATGGTGAATCAACATCTTTTTTGGACCGTTTCTTTACTGATGAATCACCATATACCGACACGAGCTTGGCATCCACTTTTGTCACAAGCTCGTTCCAAAAGGGGCTTCTCCAAAAGTAAGATGAAACGTATTTGGTGTTTTTCTCTTCTCCCTCCTCTTCGCTGCTCATGCATCTATAGTCAGCAATAGCCTCCTTGGATGCATTGCGAAAGGCATCGTTGGAGATTGTGATGAGAGGGAATGCCTTGACTCGTAATTTACTTTCTGAAAGCGAAATGAGATTATAAGTTTTAGACTTTGCTCCCTACATCTTGTTGTGTTATCAAACTCACTCCTAATCTTCGCTTTCCGATTTGCTTCCCTCGCGTTATGTTTGGCCTTATTTTTTCTGAGCCCATCTCGTCTGGACAAATAGTATGCACGGATTCCTCCTGAAATTATAACCGAAATGCAATTGATAAGAACGACCTTCCCTTCACATGAGTCAATGCCACTTACTGCGTATATCCGTGGGTTCTGATTCAGTCATTTTTGATTGCACGTATCTGGCTATTCTGTCAGATAGGGGTCGATTTCCATCGTCAAACACGCTGTGGAAGAGAGATCCATTATTTATGTGTAATTTATGTGTATTTCCGTATACGAGGGATGTCCACGTACATATACTATCTTCGAAGATAGGACTGTTTGGAGCTAAAATGTTATTTATAAATAACATTTGAGCTCCAAACAGTACTGTTATAAAGAAATTTCTCACCTTCTCCCATTGTAGAATTGCCAGGCTCCATACTCATGTTCGTGCACCTGGTGACTGTCCTTAATGTGTTTCTTTAAAAGCGAACAATATTTCATTCGTTTCATTACAGCCTAACTTTCTTGTCCAGAAAGTCATACTTACGCTTATGTTAATTTCTTCTTGTGACCTCCGTTTCCTCTGCTTTGGAACAATCTCTCCCGCCTCATCATCTGTTCCTGCTCCACCTGTTCTTAAGTTCTCTGTAGATATTCTATTCCCATTCTGTATATGTAGCTTCAGCTCATCAATCCGAGCATTTAACTCGGTTGACAGCTCATTCCTCAACCACTTTGCATTCTGTCTCTCACGCTCATCTTGATTCTCCTATAAACAATTCATAAATTGTGTGAAGACAGTCGCTTTTTTCTTTGAGACTTGCTTACCATCTCCTGCACTTGTGCCTGAAGTTGCTGTTCATGTTGCTTTTCCAGTCGTTTTTTTTCCACGGCCACCTCTTGTGCTAACCTCTCCTCATACTCAGCCTCCAATTGCAGTTTCAGTTTTTCGGTATCCTTTTTATGGCGGTCTGTCAGCTCTCTAATGAGCTTCCTAGTTTGTTCTTTACCACGTTTTGGAATTGAAATATTTTGGGTTGTTGTTGATCCGGTTCTTTCCTGTGTAATAATGACATTCTAAAGGGTACTCTAATCACGATTAATAAACAGGGTTATGATTTACCGGGTTTTTTTCAACATGTTCCTCGGTAGGTTCAGGTGCATCATCACTCATATCCGCATAAGGTAGATCATCCTCTGAATCTGCATTTTCTGCACTTTCTGGTGTTACAAATTCTAATGTTTTGCGCAGTGTCTTCTGTCCACGGATGTTCTCCAGCACCTTGTAAAAACAAAAAAAAAATTAGAATTAATGTCAGAAATAGAAGTCTTATTGCTCTCGGAATTTAAACTTTCCGTTACGCAATCCATTTAAAAATCAGAACTGAAATCTCGAAACCATCACAATTATAAAAATTCACCAGACTCTCGGAAAAATAACTTTCCAGAATAGAATTAATTTAAAGAAAATGTACTGGTTTGATTTTGAAAAGTGGGTTATAATTATCTGCAATTATTTCAGATATAAGTTGTTTACTTAAATAATTATAACCAACTTTTCAAAATCAAACCAGTACATTTTCTTTAAATTAATTCTGTTCTGGAAAGTTATTTTTCCGAGAGTCTTGTGAGTTTTTAAAATTGTGATGGTTTCGAGATTTCATTTAGTTCTGTTACAGCATTTGTAATAGTTACAATTACGCTGTCTATAGAAAGAAATGACTACCCACACAAACCCCGACAATGAAAAATCATACACTGCAGTTGCAACTTAATAAAGTGAACACAAAGTTTGTACCTGTCTTGCACGAGTTTTTTTGCTTTCTCTTCCATTAGCTTTCGCCTCGTTTTCTTTAGAAGCTGCTCTCTTAGCTGCAGTCGGACGCCTTAATTTGGGAGTCTACAAGAACAAATATAACTATTTTGAACTATGTAATAAAAAAAATATTTTGTTTCCAACATACGTAATTCTCGGGGATGGAGATGTCGAAAACTGGTTTCACGAGCAAAGGATTCTGAGCAATGGCTTTAGTTTTTCCCATTTTTGTCGATGTGTTGGCTTAAAACATGAACCTAAGATGCAATATACCATTAACAACAACTTACCATTACACTGTGCATATAGAATTCCCACAAAATTGGGATTACCAAAACGATAACTTGACTTACCACTGAGCGTCTCGTTGGCGTGGCTATATAAAAAATGGCCGAAGTAAAATGAAGAAAGGCGAGAGGTCATTAACCTAGTCGCAAAGCATGATGGGTTAACGTAGCCGTCATGGGACCAGAGGTGAAGCATCCTTTCATATTTTTATATTCTGTCATGCCATAAAAATAACAGAAACAAAAGTTACACTAGCAAACAACAGTATTTTTTATTACATAAAATCACCGAAATTTCTGTAGACTGGGATTAGGGTTACATGTTTTTTATCGACATCTTTATGAAGCACACAAACGGAGGCAATCCTTTGGACCGGTATGAATTCAGCAGGTCCATGGGATTCCCCACAGCAAATATACGTTCCGGCCATCTGCCCATATTGTTGATACTTTTTTGCGTTAGGGAACAAACGGGTGAACCATTCAATTTTGGCAATCATATGTTTCACCCACTTCCCATCAATCTTAATATTTTGCGTAAACATTTTTAGGACTTGCCCACATCTATACTTATTTGCGGGCGATGTGCTGTCACAATCTAATCCACACCAGTAAGCGCCAACGTATGACGAAGACTCACTTTGCGAATACTTGCACCCAATCGTCATTCCGTTTACTGCAACAGTCTTGACCTGTACTGCCCCAGATTCCACTCGCAATGCGTTTCTCGGATACAAGACTTTGTACATTTCTTCAAGATCTTTTAATTCAACAACGTCTAGTATGATATCCGCATGTTTCTTCTTTTCATTCCATACAATTCCCTGATACGTTTCAACACTCCAATCCATCGTACTGATAGGGGCAAACCTACGGCTCATTAAACTTAACGTATAAAAATCATCAGCATTATCGTCGTACCCAGTAAGAGGGCCACGGACATTAGTCGGCGTCTGCAATTGCTTGAACATCTTCTTTATCTCGTCATCATTTGTAAAGTCATCAATGGAAACAGCGTTGCTCCCAACATCAAGCAGAAACCGGACCATTATCTGCTGCTCAATATTACGCTTATTGGTTGAGTATCTGCCTAAGAAACCATTAAATTGCTCGAACTTGTATAACATAAATGCATATACCGGACCAAAATCTTTGATGCAATCGCTCAAATGGCATGCCATGTGCATGTTAATTGTAGCAAAGTCCTTTCCGAAATCATCATCGCAGCCTTCACAAAACTGTAGTAAAAGTTGGTGCGCTAAATCCACTTCAGTTTCAGTTATTACTTTTGACGTCATGATCGAAAGGGACATAGCGAATTTTTCCCAAAGTCGGAATTGACGTTTTGTAATCAAGTTAGTAAAACCAATTGGTGACAAAACCGTCGCCCAGCCATGCAATTGTTTCGCTGTGAGCCCCGAAAACATACTCAATAGTTTCCAAGAAATGCGTCCGAAACATGTAGGCAAAATCATTGCATCCATGAGTGTCTGCAGGTCCTGAAACTGCTGTTTAGTTACTTTGTTCTCTAATAGCAGGTGATGTGTTGTATTGTTTGAAATTCCGAGATCAGAGCAGTGCATTAGGTCTACAATATGACAGCGAATTATATCCAGGTATGGTAAAGCAAGCAAAGGAGAATAACGACACCCAAACTCCCTCTCCAATAACTCTCTAATCGCTGCTGTTTCAGAATAGTCTTCAATAAGTTTGGCATCGAAGCAGTGCTTTTCATGCTGTCTGGGTTCCCAAATATGGACATCAAAACCACTTCGATCATGCTTCAGTGGGTTTCCTTCTTCTCCGGGAAATTCCTTCCAACATTTCGAGCATGCCAAGTCAGCCGAGTGTGCCAAAAATCCACAGAGCTTCCTCGCCCCAGGAATATCACAGCCAATCAAAATCAATCTTGCAAAATAGTCCACATTTTGCTTAAGATCGTAATTATACAACGTCAAAGCTTTCTTGTGCGCTGCTAGCAAGTCAACTACTAATGGGTTCAGGAAAGTATTCAGCGGGGGTGTCTTTCCCATATGGGGAATAATGCCGACTAGAATAACATTTTTCTTTTTGAATCTTTCACTACGAGGCAGGTTCAGCAGAACCATGTAAATCGGCCATACCTGGTATTGCGAATCTGTAAAGGCGCGGAAGCCGTCAGTATTTAGCATAAATCCTAAACAATCTTTTCCTAACAAATCTCTGCATACCATCTCCTTCCAAACTTTGCCGTCGTACACATCCGCTAAATACCCAGGCTTTATAGTGCGCTTCATCCAGTCATTTACACAACTACCAAATCCACCACGGTTGAACATTTCTTGCAAAGAATATTTGAGAGGTCGATAGCAGTATTCTTTTACAGGTCGCCAAATGATTTCCTCACTGTTGTTTTCATTTTTTTTTCTGTCGCCAAGAAGCAAAGGCGTATTGCAAACTTTCCCGTAAACTTCGTTTTGGCATTTCGGGCTTAAATTTTCTCGAACCTGACCTTTCAGCACCTTCAAGTCGTAAAGTTCGTAGCATTTGGTGCAAATAACGAATCTCTCAAAAAATGTTACGTCTCCAAGATCTTTATGTAATTTCCAATGCGAACGTATATTTAAAGGTCTTCCTATGGAATGAAATACACGTCGAAGAAACTTCAGTAAAAAGTCGGTGGCTGTGTTCGTAACGTTGAATCGTGATTGCCACAGCAGAATGAAACGTTCGATCATTGTAGCTGTTTTTGCATTTTCATCTGGTTCTTTGGATTCAGCATCATCTTCCTCCTCATCACACAATAATGCCTCGAAATTATCACACAGAAATCCGTCCATATCGATGTCTGTGTGAGTATCTGCCTCAATTTTAATATCTGCGAATTCGGACTCTGTGTAAGTTTCATTGGCATCATTGTTCGTTTCATTTGGCAAATCGCTTGCGACGTGGGTTGCCTTTTCGTGGGAGTTGGTTTTGTCAGGGTTCTTGGGACAGGTTGCTCGATGTTCGTAATAATGAGTTCTGTAGAAATCTATTTTACAAAACTCACATTGCTTCCTGCGAGACTGTGGCGGGGGCATTTCGATTGCAAAATTGGAATGTTAACTTTCCGTTATGTTTGTTCGAAGAAATGTAGACGTCACTTCTTACAGGAAGTGACGTCTTCGTTGCGTATAAAAAACTTAAAAACGTATAAAAAACTTCTGCAGTGGGTGAAACGTAGTCATGTCTCTCAGCAATGAAGGTACCATAAATTACCGGTTTTATTACAAATAACAAACAAGAAGAGCTATTTTTTTTTTACAGAAACAACAACGAAAAGGAAAAGGAGTTTTCCGCAATGGTTTGTTGAAATTGCTAATCAACCCAATAAAACACGTGTCATTCGAGCAGAGCCGTTTTTGAAAATAAAAAAAAGGGTTTGTAAATAATCAGATGAGTGTTTGTGAGATTGATTGGTGACAATTCCACCTGTTCTTAGCAGAAGAAAGGGATGGTTGCGATCACTTCTGAAACCCAGAGTGATGCTGGATACAAAACCACAAAACCCGAGGACCCTGCTAAGCTAGAGCCTAACAAGGAGCCTAACAAGGAGCCACACAAGGAGCCTAACAAAGAGCCACACAAGTTTAAAACGGTAAGCAATAGGAATCTGTTTACATGAAGTGGAATCCTTCTAGACCGAACATAAAATGCTATCAAGATAAACGTTACTTTAATTCTGTGTTCGTTACAGAGGGATTATCATGTTCCTGTTCGCTAAATGTAGACATTTAGTAGACATTATAATTGCATTTCTTTCAGTTGTATCGTTCAAAACCATTCCATAAAGGTGTTGTATATGAAGAGACCGAAGATCTTTAAATACATTGAAAATTTATAAAAATTGTTTGTTTTTTTTCGGAAAAAAAATAAATAAACAAATGAATAAGTTGTTGTTCTGTTTTTATTTATTACGAAATTTATTTGTTATATGACACAATCACCAGCTTAACAGTTTTAAAAAAATAAAAGGTCTGTGGCTATATTCTCTAATTTTGCTCTGACAACAGTTAAGGTTTCAACAGTAATACCTGGAAGCAATATTCGTAAAGGTTTCAAGTACTTGTCAATCTCCGCATGTTTAATCTTCCACCATGGAATAGTGTCTATAGTGAAATCACAGCCGTTATCATTTTGCATCTCCTCTCTGGTGTATTTTTGGGATTGACTATCAATTTCGTAATTTTGTGAAAAGTTGTCAATGTTTTGGCTAGTGATTTGCAATGAGTCTTGCTTTAGTTCCTCTCCGGTGCAGTGTGTGAATTGACTGTCGATGTCGTCATTTTTTGAAAAGTTGTCAAGCCTAGTGATTTGCAATGAGTCTTGCTGTAGTTCCTCTCCGGTAGATTGCGTCGAGTGAGAACCTTCTGAGCACCTAACAAACTTTTGGCTATACATTGGCAGCTCCTCTCCGGTATCGTTTGTAGAATTACAGCCGATGACGTCAACGTTTGAGTAGTGTTCAAACTTTGGGCTAACAATTT
>JAQGBF010000169.1:0-11098 GCA_034698245.1 Schendyla nemorensis | reverse complement strand
TCCTCTCATTCCCCTCCCATTCCCCTCCCATTCCCTCATTCCCCATTCCCCATTCCCATTCCCTTATTCCCTCATTCCCTGTTTTGTATACAACCCTTATAAATAGAAACATGTATTTTCTAAAAGAAATCCCATTAGTTCTACTTTAGCTTATGCCCATAAGTAGTGTTCCGAGCATATGCCCAATGGTGATTCGAATTTTGAACTAGTCATAAATATTCGGTTTGTTTCCAGGTTCAAATTATATTTCGGAACACAATCGAATATTCGTATTTAAACTGTGATAAACTAATAATATTTTTATACTGTTTAGACTGTACTATTTTTTTTACATGCAGTAAATATTATTAAAATATTTTCCAAATTTAAATACGAAGATTTGTTTCGGTTCGGGATTCGAACCCAGAACATAACGAAATATTCGGACAGCTGCCCTTCCCTTCAATACGGATCCCTGCTCGATAATTTCGTTGCCTTTTGTGGATCCGGATTTTTCATCGAACTAAGAGCTGATTAATCTGATCCATTCAGAACACTAGCCAGTATGTACCTTGTGACGTTATAGTATACGGTGTATCACGACACAACGCAAAAAACAACCCCAACATTAAAACTACGGGTCTTACAAGGACATGAGTTAAAGGTACTCTTTTTTTTTTGTATTTCTTTATCTATGGCAGCCTAGCTTATGCCTTCCTGCCGGTTTGGTGCGTGTCTGTTCGGTAAGACACGCGGATTTTGGGTATTCGCTGTAAAGCATCAAATACGTTTCTCCTAACTCTCTACACACTGACAAGTGACGGCAAACTACTAACTTGTCGTACGGGACAAGACGGGTCTTCGGTTCATGGGAATCACTCGGGTTCTATACGATAAGCACAGCTATCCAGTAGGCCGCTCGGTCGGTGTTACTTGATTGACACCAGCAATCAAGTGGCGTCAGTTACGGCATATATAGTCTGAACGTTCTCTGGCCCCGATCACTCTCGGTTGTTCTGGAGATCAACGACATTGACAAATGCACCCTCTGAGGTTTGTACTGTGGCGATTCTGTTAACCTTTTGGACTTGTCTTGAGTACCGGTCGGATGTCGGGTCGCGCTATTAATCCGCGGCCTGACATTTCCCGAATGTTCGCGCTATGGTGCAATAGGAATTGCACCATTCCCACAGTCGCGTCTACGGCACTGCCACTTAAAAGGCTCCGTAGATGACTTTATTGCAGGGCAATATTCCCCATACCCATCTTCACGACAAGTTAAAAGAATTGGCCATGATGATGCATATCCAGATGCATCATTCTCATAATTCGGGAAAAGTGACTTTCACGTAAAAACCTTCAGATTAAATTCCCCAATTGTTGCTTTTTTAAAGGCATTAAACGAATTTAAAAATTCTGGTCTGTTGATCGAGAATAACATGTAATTCATTGAGTATTCAATGTTACTCTCATTTGCAATAGCAAATTTGGCATCAAAGTTTATTAATGTATTTATTTTTCTTTTTAATTTTCGTTTATTTCATAGTGAGTTGAATAGCGGTAGATATCATTATGCAGTGGGTAGTATGCAGATTTTGAGTGGGTAAATGTGCAGTGGGTAATTTCCCTTTTTTGGAAGTTGGTAGATTCCCTTTTACAGTGGGTCCATTATATATATCTCTTGGATAATTTGATAATGTATGCCATACCAGTTAAAAGATAGTTACTATTAAATGTCTTCTTTTCTGTGTTGTACGGAAATGATTATATGATAACAAATAACGAATGTACTACTTCATAACTTTATAGAGATAAAAAATTTTTGGGTTACATGTGTTCTGTTGTATTCTTTGTTTAGTGCTATTGAAATCACCATCTCTTCAATGTGACTTACTTAATGAACATGGGGTAGCTGATTAACATACAAAGTGACTGTCACCATAAAAAACTCGTTTCGGACGGATACTTGTCTGCCATGGCCGAAAAAACAGTTGGCGCTAAAAAACGCGCGGGAAGGAAAGCTTTTATAGAACGGGATCAGCTAGCTGGCATTCTTGTTAAGTATGCGAAAGAGGTGGTCGTAGATGGGGTTTTACTTCCAATGTCTCACAGAGTGTGGCATGACATGGTCTTGAGAGACCCCAATCTCAATGGAAAAACGTCTGTGAAAGCGGTATACATGTTCTTACGGCGGAATCACGAAAACGTTTTGCAACGACTAGGTGTACGAATGTCAGATACTCAGTGCACAGACAACGCAACAGATCCTGAGGATGACATGCCAAACGAAGAGATAGAGGTTGTTTTCGATAAACCTGGACGTGCAATGGATAAGTACGGTGTGACTGGTGGGGAGAGTGACACACCGGATGAAGATGGAAACGATCCAGAATACGTCCCAGATGATGATTACATTCCAGCTCCAAAAGCCGATTATCGTCTGCAGAAGAATCCAAAGAATCGTCTACACTCTTTCGACTTTTCCTTTACTGCAAACCAATGGAACCGAATGCGACCGGTGCTTCGTTGTTGGAAAAAGAAAAACGCAACAGCAGCGCAGCAGTTCACATACCGACTTGTTCTTCGACCATTCCACTGGGCATATCAATGCTGTCACAAACTTTGTGACAACTTTCCTACAGCTTGCTTTTGGGTTTTCAAAAGACACAACGTCACGCCTAACTCCAAGGACCACTACATTTCATTATTCGCTTACTGCAAGGATTGCAACTGTAAATTTAATGCTTGGGCAGACGAAGAACCTCAAGACGGTGAAAAAATTTTTTTCCATGGCGTAGTTTTTGGGGATATGAATCCTCTGTTGCACGAGCACACGATCGAAGCACCGAGGATGTTTCGCCAGCTGAAGGGACCACAGCGCAAGGATGTGGGAGGAATTATGGCAGAGACTGGGGAGTTCGCTGCTACGTACAGACATCGACTAATTGCGCAGTTCATGGATGGACGAAGTGAACAACGGTGCGATATTCCCACCATCGCATCCTTGCAGGGTGCTAAATCAGAATATAAGAGGAGCCTGCGCCTTGATGACGACGTGCACGTCTCATTGGAATTGCTCCGATCTCTCCCTCGTTATCGCAATTCCATCCACGAACATGGACACAATCCATTCAAATATTTTTATTGGACACCACAGCAAGTGGCTATGGCCAGATTAGGCTTTAAAGCGTCAAATGAAAACAGCCTATTGATCGACGCTACTGGCACCGTCGTAAGAAAAGTTCCCCATGCAAGCGGCGATAGCAAGTATATTTTCCTATACCAAGGGATGATGCGTTGCGACTCCGATTCGCATGCGTGGCCTGTTCTCCAGATGCTATCTGAAAGCCACGATGCTCGCAGCATTTCCGCGTGGATTTCAAAGTGGCTCGCAAACTTTAAAGAAAAGTGGTGGCCGAAGACAGTGGTCTGCGACGATTCAGCTGCCCTCCTCAATGCAATTACTACAGCTTTTTACGGATGGCGTTGCAGAACTACCTACCTTGCCCATTGCTTTGACATCCTGCTGAAAAAGAATGCGCCAACGCCAAGTCTGAAAACGTTCATTCGCATTGACATCGCACACATGGTAAACATCATTCGCAGGTGGGATTGTTTCAAAGGCAAAAGAGTACCTAAAGGAGTTAAGCGGTTCTATAAGTGCTGCTTCGGAAAGTTGTTGATTACAACATCTGTGGAAGAAATTTCTCGAGTGCTAACCGATATTGTCTGTTGCTGTCTGTCTCCAACTACTGGACAGTTCACAGCGGGAACCAGTTTGCGAGTTTCGCCAGCAAAAACATCTCTCGACAGGCTTACAGACTGGTTAAGCCCGGATGGACATTACGACATCGAGGATTTGTTAAAGCGCTTCGAATCCGTAGACATTGCCGATGGAAACTTAGAAGAAATACCTTTCGATTGCGGTCCGAAAGCGCGAAGGCTTTTACAGGGGCCAGCTCGGAAGAAGAAAGGAACAACAAAATTGATAGATGATGTTGCCAAAGTAACAGACGGCACGAAAAAAAAAAGCAAAAGAATTCGCCCAGAACAAGTTTGGGCAGATGGCATCATCAATACTGGAAGTGCTAAAGTGGATGCCAAATGACTGTTGAAACTTGCATTAAGGCCTTGCTGCGTAACGTTTCTGGCTATGTGGATTACCGAAGTTGCGACAGCGAGTATTGCCCCTGCAGATTGGAAGTTCTTCGGTCGCCAATAATTGCAGCAAGTTATGAAATGTTGGCTGCCAGGGGAGTAAAAGGATTAGCAGATGCAGTTGCAGATAGCATGCTACTGATTCCGACGGAGTGCAATAAGCCCTTGCCTAGTGTACGCAATGTGCCGGTGCACACCTACAAGCTGGATAGTTCTACGTCTGAGAATGCTCTGTGCAGCGGAAAAAGAGAATCAGAAATCCACGTTGAAGACTTCATCTTTGTTTCACTTGGATCATTAGAAGCAGATGAACGCTTTCCAGATGTCCGTGGCATCACTGCGCAGAAAAATCTTCGGTTCGCCCTCGACGAAGTTCCAAAGGAATTGCATATGCTAGGGACCGTTGTTACCCTACGAGCTGTTATTAACCACCTGATCGACAGTGGACAAAACATAGGCCATTATGTTGCCATATGCTTACGGAACGATGGGCGATGGATGGAGTATGATGGGATGTCTGAACGTGGTTACATTCAAAGATTGCCAAAGCACATGGTCACCCCACATGCATTGCTATACACCGTGTAGTAAATGCTATGCATTGGATAACTGCGTAATTATTGTGACATACATTTAAACAAATAAACTTCTATTCTCTGCCGAATTAGACACCTACAAACAGTTTCAAAAAGAAAATGTAGCAATGCTTTTGACAACAACATTTTTCCATAAGTACACAAAAAAGACGAAGTCCACAAAACTTTACAGTCACAGCTGTTTATTGCTTTTGCAACATCACAAATTTGTTTATTTGAATTGCTTTCATTTCGCATGAAAAGGGAAAAGATAACGTTTACGTCCTGGGAACATGCCGAGGAATGGATCCAGGAACAGGCGGAAAAAAGTGGATACCCGAAATATTCCTTAGTTAACAGCAAAAAAGTCGATACCTTCAATGATCAGCATCCGAATTCACCCCAGAAACACTTCCCTCCAGAACTTAAGTTCAAGTGGACCAAAGTCATTTGCACTGAAAAGTAAGCTCGTTTTTATTAGTTCTACCAAGTTGTAATGTTTACATGTTTTAATTCAGTAGAGGCAAGTGTCCCTGGTACATGAACATTTCTGCAAACAAGAAGACAAAAATTCTTTCTGTTAGCAACTTCCACAACATCCATGAGCACCTAGACCCTGGAAATGAAGCTCCAAATGAAGTTTGCAGTAATGGTGTTTCAGCATCCAGTCCAAAAAACAAAGATGTCGCAGTATCAACAGACTTCACTCGTCCTCTAGAAACAGGTTGTGTAGAACTACTGGCAGAACCTCCGCTGACATCCTCTGTAACTAGTGAAGTAAGCCTCAGCATCTGCACTCGCCTGTGCGATACATTGCAACAGTTGCCACCGCAATTGTTTAAAGAAATGTACAATGGCTTGGCAAAAACGATTAATGATTCATTGGAGCTTCTCCAGAAAAAAGACGAAAGTGAGTTATAAATAATACATGTTATCCTGATACAAGAATTTGACTAAATTTATTCTTCAGATGATGAATTCCTACAGATGCCTGTATTTTCTGATAAATCTCCTCAAGCTGAGAAGTTTGTCGGAGGAATGGTAGAATCGAAGGATACTCACGTGGAGACACTCGTTTTTGAAGAAGAGCCAGAACTTTCGGACCACGAACAAGAAATGAAGAGGAAAATGCCAAACGAAGGTACGAATAAAGTAAAAGGTTATCATGGCTGAAGGTTCTTAAAAGCTGATATAATGTGTTCATGTACTAACGGGTAGTCTGTTCTTGTCTGTACGTCCAAGCATCCTGAAAATGCAGATGACATTGAGAAGCATGTTCTTTTCATGAACCTTGCACAAGACCCAAATAATTACCCAAAAAATTACTATAACTCGTATTGTTGATATTGCTGCTGAGCAAAGAGCCGTACTTAAACAGTTTAAAATTTTTTCATTGTTAAGTGTGGTTGGTCATAAGAGCTGCAGCCACTCGATAGCACTCTGTCATGTAATTACCTGTGCTCCTACGTAATCTCAAGCTGTTGCTGATTGGTAGTAGTATAGGGTATTATCAAGTAATGCGCTTGCATGATGGATAAATGGACATTGCATGTGAACGGTTACACAACAGACAAGTCATTCTGTAGGTAATCACATGTTTTCATTAGAAAAGCATCCCTGGTGTAGGTGCCATTCGAAAGCACTGTCCTTTACGAATATAAGCTGAAATGATGACTTTCAAATGGTGCCGTTGGTTTAGCACCATTCGGATATGGTGCTGCTTAAACGGCACCATATCGAACGTGCAAGCAATAGTACTGCATGACACCGGAGTAAACATTTCCTATGCAACATGTACATTATCATTCAGTATACATAGCAATAACATTATGTTGTTAGATTGCAGCCTTCATAACCTTGAACAGGAAACTGCAAATGCAGGCGACGGACCGATAGCGGAAGATCTCGCAAAAGACAGCACTAATGCTGATAAAGTGGAACATGCAACTGAAGGGAAACCGTTTACCCAGGTTGAACATGGCACTGAAGGAGCAACCGTTACTAACAGGAAGATAGATGTCACCAAAGAAAGTGCATGTCCTGCAGCTAACGGTAATGAATATTAACTGTAAAAGTATTGAAAAATTGTAACTCGTTTTCTTCTCCACTCAAAACCTAGACTGGTCCAATTGTGACAAAATTGACAGCCCTGTAAAGAAACGACGCATACACGATACAGAAGCTAAAGCAAGCCGAACGTTTAAGACACAGGAAGAGAAATCCAAAGGTATAATACAAGGTGCATTTAACCTATCGTGTACTTCATGCATCGGAAAAGTGCGCCCGCAAGGGCAAACAATTACATACCTTGTGGGGAGCAAGTTCTTTTTATAACATTACTTGAAAATGAACTTGGACCAATGTTCATTCATGTCGCATGGTACAGAGCCATTTGTTGCTTCTAACCCAAAATAAAAGACAATTCAGTCATATTGTTATTTGTTTAGTTGTCATTGATGATCAATTGTTTCTGATTGTGTCGCAAGGGACTACATAATGAGATACTCTTGACAGTGACATTCCAAGTAGCAAGCTAGGAAACTAGCGTCCACTGATTTTCTACCGCAAGTTTACGGTAACAATAATTGGCTTATTTCCTTTATAGTTCTGGAAAATACACGAATAACACGAAGCCAAAAACAAGAGCTTCCTATAAAGAAGGAAAAAAGTACGAGCAGCAAAGGAACAAAACTGGGGAAATGCATGAGTGATGACAAAAGGATGAATCAATCTGTGCTGGATGGTTATGCCATGCATATCGATGTATGCATGGGTGAAATAGTGAAGTGCATGGAGTCGCTACTGAACAATGATTCAATCGGTTATGGCGGTGTTACAACAGACTACACTGCACATTCGATCATAGATCCTCTATTACCTGCAGCAACATTTCTCTCAGAAGTAACTTCAGTGCCGGTTCAGTCACGTGCTTTGCAACTTGGTGTGGAATACGTACAACCTAACTTCCAGCAGCTGCTGTCACGCGTCAGCAAACCACGAGAACATAGTCCAAGTGTCCCACAATTGGCCATTGCACTAGCAATACATAGTCATAATTGTAAAGTTCCGATGCCAATGCTGAGAGAGACTATAGGAATTCTCCCAATACACATGCGCCAAGACGTGAGCATCTATCATGACTTTGAATATGGTGGAGCAAGTTTACAAGTAACCAAAAACTACGTGCTTCATCAGTACCATATGAAGAGTTTGCGAGATGGTGCACGTGTGTATGATACGGTAAATATACAATTAAAATTTTAATTAGTGCAATATTTGCTAAAATCGATAGAATAGAAAGTTTAGAACCGACAGCTTGTAAGTCTGGATCTATAAAATAGGGATTATAAATAAATATGTATCCACTCATTCACTTACAATACAATAACTGCGTAACGTACATGGAAGAAATCACGAACTACGGATATTTGGTCTAAATTTGGTTCCTTGACAGTTTATCATAAACCACCGTAGTACTCTGAAACCATTGCATTACATTTTTCAGGTAATAGATGGTTTCTTGTGGTTGGTCTGCGAAGAAGTTAACACAAAGACACCGAAGACATCGGTATTGTTTACTTCTACTGCGTCGACAAGTTGGAGAGATGGCAAATACGACAACTATGTTCTATTACACGTAAGAGGCATCATTATAGCTCGTTGTGAAGTAGTATATTTGTTAATTTCTTTTCTTTTCTGTAAATGCAGGAAGACCTTCGCGAATATAGATATGTAATTATTCCCATACAGACAGGGCGAGACGAGTTTTCCCATTGGTCACTATTAATCGTTGACAATTTCAAACGAGAAATTGTCTACTTCAACTCACTTCCAGGCCAAGAGTATATGGCGAAGGGAATAGTCGAAGACTTTAAGTTAGTGCATACTTTAATAAAAAATTTCATTTATGCTTAAACCATGCTATTTCTAGGAAATGTCTCGCAGAAAGAATGAAATCGGCAATTAAATTACAGAAGAAAGGGAAGGTGAAGGTTGTCGATGGATATAATGTTAATGGCTATACAGTAAGAGCGAAAGCCAGCAGTATCCAGGAAGACGAGAGCTGTGGAATTTTTGCAATGATGGTAACATGACATAACATAACTGTCAATTGAATGTTTTTGTTGCAACTACCCTTCATTTCTTTGCAGAACGCACATGCATTTGTAAGTGATGTTGATAACCTCATCATGCGCCAAGTCCACGTCGCAATGGTCCGTCGGTACGCCTTCTCCCTGTTTTTAGAAAAGGCAACGAAGGTGAAGCCACTCACAATCATAAGCATGGAAGATATACCATCTGAAAAAGAAACGCAACACCCGCAATCACGGAAAAGGGGAAGGCCTCGCCAACAGAAGACAATGAAACAAGAGGTCATTTAACGGCACCTCCCGTTTTTGCTGGCAATGTAGAAAACCTTGTTATAGGAATCATTAATCATAATTTCAAAGTATTCAAATTTATTACCACGGCCACAGCTTAAAATTCATTAAGTCATTGAAACATAAAAATGTGGAAATGTACTGGAAATATGGAAATGTACTGTTCTTCGAGACTGCAGGGCCAATTAAAACTACACTGTCTCGATTGCAATGACAATGTAATCAATTGTTAGAAACAATGGGAAAAAAAATCTATTATAATACCATTACATTAAAAAGTGTGTAGTCTGAATATGGCCCTTCTTGTTTATATTTGTTTAGTTTATGTGCTTAAATGTTGCATGCTTTAAAGGCTTCTCCCAATGCAGTGAAAGCAACTGCATTTATGATTCTGGAAAACACGAACGACTTTTTTCAACCTTTCCCGTGATAATGCCAGCGTAAATGTCATTCATCATGGGATAAATAGGGCGTTTGCTACTTCATCGTTGTGAGAAACCTATGTATACATATTTTAATTTCGTCATCAAAACGTTTTTGGTTACTGAAAAGGAATAGTCACTGTGATTTCCAATACCCATTCTCTTCAGTTATGTATAAGAAAAGTTAAAATAATTGCGGTCTGCAGATTAGCCAAGTATTCCTGTACAATACTAGCCACTGTTCAGAAAGTTTTGTAAAGTAGCATAATGCGCTCCCATTCAAAGTGCACCGATACTGCAAGACCGATACTTATCGCGCAAGCCATTATGAAATAAGATCATTCCAAAATTGTCATTGGTGTTCATTTTTACAAAGTTTTCTGCAAAGTACGTCATACATGTTTTGTATTCATAACATAAGAATGTAACACCTGCATACATGCAACAAAGAAATGGAGTTTAATTTCTTCAATTCTGACAATAAAAAGTTACAATTCATTGCATTCTTTCTGGTTTATCACACATTCTGTCTAAAAAGAATTTGCTTAGTCGTCATCGAAGTATGAAATAACAATGCTAGTAACTAGTTGCCCCTGTGCTAATCCACCCATTTTTTCTCGCCGTCCAGTTGCTGTACGCCTTCACAAAACCAGCCTTACTCAAGTGAGTACTCGAGCGAGCAAAGTAGAAAGCTACAAAAAAAGAAAGGAATTTCAGTTTTTTTAGGGAAAAAGGCAATTTGGCTAATGTGAGAAAAATCTACAACAAAGGAATCACAAACCTAAAATATCCTTCAACGTATCATTATCAAACAGTTTATTTTTGGTAGCAGCTTGCAAGGTATGCGAACAGCAATACGACCCGCCCAAAACAGCCTAACTATGGCACACAAGAGGAAAAAACTGTTGGTATCACCATCCTGTTCAGCTATGTCATCAAGCGCCTGTGCCTTTACTTCAGCAGTCCCGAATAAATACTGCATGAAAAACAAATTAAAAAAAGAGAATAATCCCGTAGTAAAGTTCATTTATTACCATTTTTTTACGGCGTTGCGCATTGTAGGACTGCTACAAAATTATGTCAATATTAAATATCTTAACCATCCAAGCCGTTCTGAAGTTTAAATTAAATAAGCTTTAATTCCTAATTCCTAACAATGGAAATACGGGTGACCGTTTGGTGAGAACTAGATGGAAGCATTACGCGACCTACTTTCGTGAGGTGCTTTTGAAACAGCACCAAAGCGAGCAACGATCTATAAATGAAGTTTTTGCAATTGCAATGGAACTGTTATTTCAAGAACCTTTATAACTCTGCCGCTGGTGCAAAGCAGATCAAAGTATTACGCTACGCCCCTTACAGAGCTGCTCTTGAAACAGCAAAACAGCGAACAAGGAACTAAACATGAAGTTGGCGCAATTGCAATGGAACTGTGATTTCAGTAGTCGTTGTTGATGTGTAACGAAAAACATTCTACCACTGAAGGTAAGTGCATAAAAGCGTTCCGCGACCTCCGTTCTCGAGGTGCTTTTGAAACAGCACCAGAGCGAGCAAGGATCTATTTGTCGAGTTGGTGCAATGA
>JAQGBF010000168.1:0-11101 GCA_034698245.1 Schendyla nemorensis | reverse complement strand
ATAGGAGACATATCAGAATTTACAAGCAGAAGAAACTAATTTTTCCTCGGCTTCGCCTCGGAGAAATTAATTAGTTTCTCGGCTTGTACTAGATCTGACATATCTCATATCGTATCGCCTCAGACCTATAACTATTACTTAGTAAATGCAAAGAATAAATGAGTTAGTGATGAATATTCAATTTTGCTTTAATACTTAGTTTATGTGGATTTTCCGTACGGTGTTGACACATTGACACTTCCAATGACGCTATCATCAACTGCTGCTGAAAGATAATTTGCAATAAGAGTTTCTCAAGTTGTGTGTGGGAGTCCTGTTCAAGGTAAGTGAAATAAAATTCTGCGGCACTAGCTATATCCTAAAAAATTTATCCGGGACATTTTTTGTCGAACATGCCGCAGTAGCAAAGTCTGGACCCAAATTTGGTCCAGTTTTAGTTACCGTGAGGTTTTGTTCCCTAGTTAGATTTCCTATTGGAAAAAATCTTACAGTGGAGGACAGTTAGTTACTTTTTAGTTACTTTTCTGCTTGGGGGTAGAATGCAGGATAATCATTAATGCAAAAGGGTAGGTCATTTGGCATTCCTGATGTAAACAAACTATAGCAGAAAAGTACAAATATGTGCTTTTTGCATATGATGAAAAAAATTATTTGTCCCAAACAACTAAACTTTATTTCATCATATAAACTTTTATATGTACAATACAGCATAATGATCCGGTGGGAATAACAGATTGACAATATATGTATTTTTCTCTAGTTTCTTTAACATACGATTTAAACTCTTTTTGTTTAAACCACAGCCAATTTTCGTTATTTTTCATTCTAGCACCTTCCGGTTGTCTCCAATATTACACAGAACGATCCGGAGCAATACAGTCATTTAATTACGGTGACCCGATCAACAATCCCGCAGATGGGAATAGCGGATACCCACCGAATGCCAACTACGGCATCTGTATCAGAAAGGACAAGGACTTTTGTAGCGTGCGCTACACTCGGAGTGGACCGTTCATGATAGGCACGGTCATTACGGATGGTTCGGACGGATTTCAAGTTGGACCGAACTGCCAGAATTTACCTTTGTCACTGCCCGGCAGAGGAGATTTCGTTATAATACCCAATAGTGGATCAGCCATTTTACCGGGGTCGCTGACGAATGATCGCTACTGCGGGGACAATTTCCCTACCCTGGAAAGTAAGTTGGAATAATACTTAATTTTCAATAAAACTGGAACAACTCATTAAAATCTAAACAAAAATAGATCGAATAAAAGGCTTCACTGCAATGACTCTGGAAGATGAGTGAAGCTTTGCAGAGAAGCCACATAAATTTTTAATTAGAAATTAATTGAACTATGATGGAGCTCAAATATTAATATTGGTTTTAGTAGTGGGAGAGCTGACGCAAGGAAATTTAAAAATTATAACTCCCTGAATTCTTTTTTAAAAGAAAAAAATAACGTTTTAACACCACCTAAGCGCGTTCTGAATGAAATTTGTTTTGAATATATATGCCTTTATGCAAACGTAGCGTTAATAGATAAAATTAATGCCAGAAATATATTTTGAATATTTAATTATAATTATTTGAGTTAGAGAAGTACTGATATCATGTCTTTTTTTTCAGCTCGTACACAACCATTTGCAATAAATTTTGTTTCAGACAACAACAATAATGGTGAAGGTGGATTTAGAATTAATTACGAGCAACAGCCATGTTAATGACTATATTAAATTTAAAGTTCAGCCAATGTTTCTTTTAGGAACGATTATATTTTGCTTTTTTTCTGTGCCAGAATGAAAAATCATTAGCAATGAAAAATTGGTATCATTGCTTTGTTACACTTTTAAGAGTTTATCTAACTTGTTCTTCTAACGCAGACTATAAAAATAAGAAAATAATAATCTAGATAATAAAATATTATCTGGAGTAGCCATGCAATGTGTTATAATCTAAATGAGAGCATTATCTTGAATTTAATTCTATGCATTTTGAATAAATTAAGCAAATAGACAGTCGGTTGTTTTAAGTAGGTGGAACCTACCATGACACTTTTTCATAATACTAATTCAAAACCTAATATAATTGTATCTTTTTAATTTAGTGGATAATTTTCTAAACGTTCATCTTTCTGAATTGGAAAATTTTAAATCGTTATTACTACTGTATGTATCAACGGCCACAAAAACCATCCCTTTTGTTGTTTCTGTTGGTAGCAACTACAAAGGGAAGATTTTTGTGGCCGCTGATGTAGTATTCCAGAAACCACAAAATTCTTCCCTTTGTTGTTGCTAAACAATTCGCTACCATTGTTGCTATCAATTTCACTACAAAAAACCAATTGTGACAACAAAGGAAAGAATTTTTGTGGCCCCCTCCTACAAAATATTAGGTATTTTATTATTCAGTGCTGATCCAACAAATTGTTAAAATAAAATCTTAACACTATTTCTATTTAACATTTATGCCAAACTTATTTATTGTATCTATATAAATGTTTAATTTGTGTTATCAACATTCAAAGAAACTAAATTATAACGGTTCTGTACCAGCATTGTAATTTTAAAATTAATTTATGTAACACTAAATTGAATACACTTAGCACAAGGAAGCTGAAGCTGGACTTCATTACATTGTATTATTTTTTTCCTGTTTTGTTTTTAATAAAAATTTTATTATTGATTATGATGTGTTCCCAATATGGTTTCATATATTATTTAAAAAGAAGTACATAATATTTACATTAACACCAGTAATCTTTATTATAATCATTCCAAAAACAACCAACCATTATGCGGTTACAGCAATTAAGTATAATGCAAAATAACAGAATACTTTTCTTTCTCCAGTCTGCAGACCTTAGCCCTTCTTAACCCATCTCATAGAATATCAATTAATAAACGCGGAAGCGGCTCTTGCAAATATCGTTTTTTATTTCTTGTTTTACAGAATAATAAAAAGTTTCCCCTCAAAGTATAAGCGTGAAGCGAATTTCTCTAGAGGACAAGTGAATTTATTAAGACCAATTACAGGATTTTGACAACACAAGTTCAGGAGCATCAGCCAAGTGTGGTAGAATAAATGCTTCCGCTTTGAATTAAACCTTTCATTTTCAATGTTGGAACTAAGAATGACAGCATCGGTGTATTTCTTGGTCAACTGACTTCGTTATGAAGATCATATGGATTTCATTGATATGTACTATTCTGGGTGCGATTATATCAGCGGAGCTTTTTAATGCGAGTTATGATGGGAGCGAGGAAGGCAATTTGACTGCTGAGTTGTTGGAGGACTTGAATCTTACCGCTGCGATACAAGCGTATTTGATTGCGGAGCTTAACTCTTTGAACAATGAAAGTGGCAGCAGACATTCCAAGTGTAAGTATTTGTATCATTAAAACAAGTGACTTGACTTTATGCGCTTTTCGACTTCACACCAAATATCTGTAGAACTATAGTCAATACTTTTTCCTTGAAACAAATTTACTTTCTGTTCAGAAAGAGGCTATTGGGTTTAGATTTATTAGTAATTCGAGCAATATGCAAGCGTGAGGTGAAGCTTTATGCTTAAACTAAGGATAAACTGGTATGGTTTCTTGTGCTTCAAACTTCACATTCCTTAATAAATAATTCATTGTCTTACAGTCCTTCCAAGCAGCATTACTAGACCAGCATCCTTAGATTATCTAATAAAGTCCACCAATTCATTGCCATCATTTTTCACATTTATAAAATTTAAAAACGACGCATGTTTGTCTCAAACATTCCCTAGAAGAGGAGGAACGTGTTATACACACAAGCAATGTAAAAAAAGAGGTGGCATAGGAATGGGACCATGTGCATTTGGTTTTGGTTCATGTTGTGTTTGTAAGTATTAACAGAAGTAAATTTTCCATTTACTTCTAGTATTAAGCTTGAACCATAACGTTCCTCATTATTTTCCAGTTACCAAAACTTGCGGCGACACCATTACTGAAAACTGTACTTATTTTGCTAATCCAGACTATGATTGGGGTGCTGGGTATTTGCCAGACGGACAGGAAACATGCGAAGTGAGAGTGGTCAAGTGTAGACCTGACATATGCCAGGTAAATACAAATTTCTCTTCCTTGTCTTTTTTTTTGAGAAAGCTAGCCATTCGGGGCCAGATCCGCACCAAAATTTATTATGTCTACCTTTACTCTCTTCTTTATACTAAATGGATTTCAGTGCCTGAACATGGGGTTGATGCTGCAGTATTTGTATTTGATGCAGTATTGCTGTGATGCGTAGACGTTTTTAGCATCAGTGGTGCCACCAAGCAGAAAAATACATGAAGCTGTTATGGAAACTTGTGGATAGGCGCCACACTCACTGAGATTTTAAAGTGCAATCTGAGCCATTGTTGACAAATTATTAAGCTATTAAGCCAGAAATTCATGGTAGAGTTCATGAATCATGATCACTGTGGGCCTGACGTTTCTACCACGCTTGGGTAGGTGTGTGCCAAGGGGTGACTGCAGCTGGCCTACTTCGGGGTACCTCCTATACCATTTGCTTATGAGTGCAGGCCAGAAACTTAACCACCTGAAAAATCTGGGATCGAACCCCTCAAAATTTATTCAGGCCTCTAATACAGTACAGCCCAGATAGTCCTTGGTTTGAGTTCCATTAGAAAGATTCTTTTGTATATTTTCAATGGGATTTTTAAGCTTTAGAATTTAAAAGCTTTAGATCTAGTTCGTTACAAAGCATCATCTGTAGGGATAAGTGAGTAGACTCTAGACCAATTTAGTTCTTTCCCCTCTAATTTATAGATGAGACTATATATAAAAGGGCTGTGTAGAGGGCAAAACATCTATTTTCAGCCTAAGGTAAAGATGACAGAATCCATTTTCATCCGAGATTGGCAAACATCTGTTTTGGAGTTTGGTTTGAAGGGATTGATTGGACTGTTCAAAAATCATAATGATTGAAGTCTCCAAAACAGCAATAAACCTCTGATGCAAATGATAGTTGGGTACAGTGAAACCCATGTATAACAACATCAGATATAGCATTATTTCCAGATAGAACGTCAATTGATTTTGATCAAATACATAGCACAGAAATTTATTTACCTTTTTATAATGTCATCCCATTTATGGAGTCCCTTGAATGCTGTTGTATCTGTTGGAAGTGGTGGTTCTGGAGCGGTTGGTCACTTACCTCTGTAACCGAGTGGTGTGGGGTATAGCCCAGCAAGTGTTGGTCACATTTTGATATGTATGAAGAAATGTGCAAGTGGCATGGCTTTGTTGGTAATAATGTGTAGGTTGGAATATTGTGATATTATACCATATTTGTGTTGTTGTTTATGACCAAATTGTCACCCATAACGTTAAACCGTATTCAAACTAATGATTAATTCATATACCATTATTAAATATCTGCCGAAAAGGAAAACGTTATTGCATATGATCCAAAAAATGGTGAGATGTTTAAGTAATGTGTCTCGATATTAAATGATACTACTCTTGAACCATCTGTAACACACATCTCTTTTCCAGCTACCCAAAAACATTATTTTTGCCTATTGCTTATTGACAGAGTATTTTACCCTATACTTTTAGCAAAGTTGTCTGGGGCAGATGAACGTCTTTCAATTACAATGTTCATTTGTGAAATAAATCCTTAAAGATCAATTCATCCTATTCTCTCCAAATTCACAAAAATGTTATGTAATTTATTGTATCTTTTTTTCAGTTAAGACTTGATTTTGTGAATTTTGATGTTTTTGGAGTCAGTAATGGCCAATGCACAGTTGATAGCTTTGCTGTAATTGGAGGTAGTACAATACCAAATATCTGTGGGACGAACACTGGGCAACATGGTAAGCAACTTCAGAATTTACATAAGGATCATTAATATTTCATAAGCTGTTTGGCAGCCAATAAAAACTGTTGACTTTTATGAGATAAATTGAAATAAATGCTAAAACACGTGGATCCTTTTGACACAAGTATTTAGTGCTACAGAATACTTTACTACTTCTGGGTCAATAATCAAAATTGTGTGTTATCGCTCAGAATTTCTTGAAAAAGTTCCACTGGGTCAAAGTGAGCTGTTTTGAGCAAAGTGACGTGAGCTACTTTGACCAAAAATTTGGCACTGCTGCTTTATTACAGCACATTATGCTGCATGCCTCAAAAAGTAAATTTGACCAAAATTTCCTAGTCTGTCTAGAGTTTCCGACAAGCAGAAAGAGTGAACTCTGCCTAAAAAAGTGAATTAGCTTGTTTTCTTTGGTAACCAGTTTTAGTGGGTTAAGTTAAACTCCCCATATAGTCTCAGCTCTCAGGTATGCAGGGAAAGCAGGGTAAGCAGCTATAAACTGAAATCCTGAAGGTCTGCAATCAACTGACCAACTTAGCTGATTTTAAACTAATTTTTTTTCATCAGAGAAATTTAAATTCTCTGGCAGTCTGGTCTAATTCACTTCTTTCTAGCATGCAGCACAAGGTATAGGGTAATACAGCTTAGGTATGCCCTAACCTGACCAAAAATTACCAAAGTGTTTTACCACATTTGTGTGAAGATTTTTCCAAAAGCCATAGAAGCTATTAATTGCAGTGAATATAATGTAATGTATGTACTTTACTTTTATTGAAATCAAGAAAAGCAACATAATATCGATAGTTATTTGGATCTTAAGAATTAATTTTTTTTCAGTTTATGTTAATGTCCCACCAAATTCGGATCACACAGTGCTGCAATTAAACTTAGATCCTGTGAGTTTTCCGGGAGTAACAGATCGTCTTGCCAGGAGATGGAACATCAAAATAACACAGATCGAATGTAACAATCCTAATCTAGGTAAAGTATATTCTAGCTTACTTTTCTTTTATATTTCGTACATACTGAACATAGAAAAAGTAAACACTAAGTTATTTTCCAGTATGTATGTACTACATCTGCACTGATTTTTAATACCGGTATTTAGTTCTTTAAAGAGGTCTATAGCCTAAAGCATCTTTAAAAATGAAAATTAAAAGTCTACCACCACTTTAGAGATGCAAATTGATATACAGATGCCGAATATTTAGAATATTTAGACAAAAATATTATAGCTTGGCTCATATCACTATAGTTATTTATTTGATTGCTAATATTATCAGAGGCTATACATCACACGATGCCTCTCTGTGAATTAGAACAAACTTACAGCACTTACATCACATTGCCCTAGCCACATTGATGTGTCCTGCGATGTTGCTGTCTTAAATGTGATTCAAAGCACTAAAATAGGCCCTTTTATAAAAAAATAGAAAGCCAAAATGAATCCTACTTTACAAGTTGTTAAGAGGCGGTTAATAATGACATATAAGTAACACTATCATTTAAATAGGCATTTTATGGAACTACAGAGCCAAACCAGACCTATAGGTACTTCCCAAGTCTTATATGTATATTTTAGCTTGTTAATAATGAATCAAATACTTCCAGAGTTGTCATACAATTTATTTTCAGAATCTGAATACTAGAACTTTGCCCCATTTGAGGCATGCAAAGATTTACTAACTTCAACTATCTTATTCCAGCCCCACCAGGTTGTGTCCAATATTACACACAGCGAAGCGGCAAAATCACATCTTTCAATTTCGGCACGGATGTCACGCAAAGCACATTTGGCTACCCTAACGGGATGAATTACGGAGTTTGCATAAAAAAGGAAACGGGCTACTGCAGCATACGGTATTCCAGAAATATGCAATTTCAATTCGGCATCAACCCGAACGACCAGAATCTGAGCGGCTACCGCGGAGCGGAATGCGGCACGTTCGGAAACCCCGGTGACTTTGTCATAATTCCCAATTCGGAGCCTCAAAATGACCGGTACTGCGGCGGAGACTTTCCAGTGGGAGGTGTTGAAACACAATCGATGCCTTATGTGCTTACAGTGGTTTCCGATGATCGGTCTTATGGAGAAGGTGGATTCATGTTGGACTTCAAACAACAGCCATGCTGAAGAATGTAAAACGTAATAATCTGGAAAGTTTTAGTGTGTGAAGCATTTGAAATATTCATTCGTTACATTTTTGTATCTGTCGAAATAAGTTATTGCCACTAGAGAGTTTGTGCACATTACTTTTGACTATAGATTAGACTTCATGTTCGTTCAAATTGAAGTCAATTATCGCAATTGATTTTTTATTTTAATGGCGTTTAACGTTGCGGGCGACAACCTGGGACATAAACAACAACGCAAAGTTCTTAAATCACAACAATCCAATACTATTGATTCAGAGCAACCAAGCTTTGCCACTTTCACATTTTTCTTAACACAGAAAAATGTGATCGACACTGGCGACACTGGTTTGAACCCGCACTCTAGGATTCAAAGGCAAGTAGCCAATCGGCTTTGATTGATTCAATTGGAAATTCTATGAAATTTTATGGAAACTCTATGATACTATGCAGTTACATGGAAGATATCGAGTTCAATATCATCAAATCAGGAAAGCTATTGATTTTCAGACAGGAGTGGTATTTACTACACTCATAGAACAAATGGTTATGAGAACAACCAAAAAAATTTGCTGAGACAACCAAAAGTTTACGCAAATTCCCAATGGTTGGTTGCAATCTGGTTTTCCAAATGTGCACTGGTTCCATGTGCGCCAGATGGTTCCAGATGCACACTGGTTTCATTTGCACCTAATTGGTTCCATTTGCGCACTAAAATGGCCATTTGTGCCTCGACGTATGTGTTGAAGCCAAAGGGGGTGTTTTCTGGAACAAGGGTGAGGGTCAGTCTAGGGAAGAATTTCATTAGAAAAAGTTGGGTTAGGTTAGGCATGAAGGTTTGGAACAAAGGTCGCTTGGAGCCCGCGTGTCCAATTGGAACCCAGTCAAACTGGAACCCAACAGTGAAAATCGATGCACATTTGGAACCCAAAGTGGACATGGAACCAGTGTGAATGTGCATTTGGAATGGGCTCAGATGAATACGACCCATTCACAATATACGATTTTTTAATGCTAATAGCTGATCCTTTGTCCAATGTTGTCGATGCACCTTTTATTCTTGGTCAATCGAAATAATTTTCATCTTTTGTAAAATTTTATATTAAGCTTATACAGATGCGTGAAGATATAATCCTCGGATAATCTTTAATATATGAAAAAACTTAACAGCTGCTATTTTCCACCACAAGTTCCTAATGATTGCTCATCTTCAATCTATCAGTATTAATGAATAAAATAAAATTTCACTCACTTCAGCAGAAAATCTGAGCACCATTCTATGTATCTTGCTATAGGCGACTCCGGTTTAATGTAGAAAAATAATTGGAATATCGGATGTCGCTATAATCTGCTTTACCTGTGAACTAAACTTCTGCCGGATTGTGCGCTTATACAAACAAGGGTTTGACGAATGAATATTTCATGTGTTTTCATAAACGTTTACTGACCTCAATAAGCAAATGTGGATATTAAACAAAGTATTGTTGCTTAATTATTAACTATTTATTGTTTTGTTATAAAAATTTAATTTATTATGTTTTTGATTCTTTTTGTAGAACATTATGTACACTATATTTGTATTTAAATTTTTTAACAACTTTTACTCTTATGGAAATGATTCTAAAGGGTTAAAATTCCCTGCTAAACTGCTGGAGTTGGCGCTGTAGCATTCTGATCCATGAGATGACTCTGTAATGGCTCTACCTTGGTATTTTTGAACAAGTTCCTTTAATAAATCTGGCCACCAAGGACACACAGTATGAATATCTTTGCATGTTTTCACACAAAATGGCAGACACATACAGATTCCAGTTCTAAAAATAAAAGAAAAGATTTGAGACTATAGAAAGAAAAGATAAAAAAAAATGTTTTAATAGTAAAAGTGTAAAAGTATAAGTAAAAGTGTATTAAAAGTAATAGTTTGATTATAATAGTATTGGTTTCATTGTATCAAACTGTTTATTTATTACTGATGTGTTCATTTTTTTATTTTTAAATACATAACCAAAATGACTAATCGAATACTTATGGTTGTATTCAATATACTGCAATTGGGTCCTATGATACTTGATCTATCTGAAAAACAGTTCCGAAGCATAGTGTACCAACCAAGTCAGCTGTTACAGAAAAGATCCAATTTAATATGCATTGCTCTAATACGGCTGTATTCATCTGAGCACATTCTAATTGAGCACTGGTTCCAATGGGTGCAGCTTCAGAAGCTATAGTTTACACTTTTGTCACTAACTGT
Organism: Schendyla nemorensis; assembly: GCA_034698245.1. Lineage (NCBI taxonomy): Eukaryota > Metazoa > Arthropoda > Chilopoda > Geophilomorpha > Schendylidae > Schendyla > Schendyla nemorensis. Next base: position 860 of record JAQGBF010000168.1, on the reverse strand, counting down.
TGTGGCACCACAACGCTGAAGAGTGGAAACCAAACTGTTAGACATTACAACAATTGGTCTAGTCTAGTGACAAATGTAAACTTTAGCTCAATGCATCTGCTACATTGGGTGCCAGGTTCCATTTGGGTGTGTTCCATCTGTCTGAATGCAGTTCCTATAGAGCGCTTATTTTTGGCCATTCGGTTCCAATTGATCGCCGGTTCGGTTTTATTAGGGGCCACATTCTAATTGAGCACCAGGTTTCATATGCCTAGTCTAACCATCACCCTTGTACTGAAAAGCCCCTCTATTGGCAACACTGCATAGCTTCTCTTTTTGCCTAACCTAAACCCATTATTTCTTAATGAAATTATTGTCCTAGATCAACCTTCACCCTTGTAGAAAGTAAAGTGACCCCTTTGCTTGACACGCAGTAGGAACCATATTCATCTATCTGGAACTGGAACTAACTAGCGCTCAAATGGAGCCTACGCCCAAATGGAACACACTCAGATGAACTGTATTGTTCTAATACTGAACTGCTAGTTGAGTTTAGCCTCAATTTTGAAAACAAGTTCGGTAGAAAGTGCACAAATATGCGAATGTTCAATATAACTAGCAAAATGTTTTACAAAATATTTTTCTCTTTACAAGATCAAGAGTTTTTTGACCCTCTAAAAGATCATGGGGCTAAACGAGATTGGCAGCTTTGAGTGTACTCTTGTCTGCTCTTTGTAGTAACCACAGCCAAATATTACGCTTAGAGATCTGACCATGTTCATATTTTAGTATATAATACCTTTTTTAAGGGTTTTGGTTTTATTGTTTTTTGGTACAAATGGTTAGGTTAATTATAGTTCAACGCTACTCAGGTAATATCG
>JAQGBF010000167.1:0-11117 GCA_034698245.1 Schendyla nemorensis | reverse complement strand
ACAAAAACTCCTTATGCACAGAGTATACCATAATTATAATGTTATGGTAGATGGTGCTATAGAACAGCCTTGTGTGGGAAAGTGCTAACTTTCAGCAGGACATCTATTCTGCATATAAAACCCAATTTTGTAAAAACACTTGGGAACCAGAAAACCCGGCATAATGCAACCAGGGCAACTTATTACATTCCCACTCCAATCTCATATGCACTTATCACAAGGCTATTTAATTTAATTGCCATGCATTGCACTGTGTGTGCTTTTTATGTATATGCATGGGTGTGCTGTTTTGTTCTTTCCAACATGGGCAGAAATTTCCAGAATATAAATTGGCTTTTATTGTGAAATATTATTTGGGAGCAAAGCACTGAATATTTTCCTCCACATAATGGCAATGTCAAGTGTGCTATATGAGAAATGAGAAGTTAAAGTTTCTCTTGTTGTTTAAAAGTAATAAAAAGGGAATTTTTCTTATATTTGTCTGGGTTTTTATATTGTAGTTTGTAGGGGTGGGAGATAAAGAGAGGGTTTGTGAAGCATTCAAGGGCAGAAAAGTCATCTGAGATTTCTTTATGAGTTTAAAATGACTCCAGGAGATGATCTTGAGGATCTTTCTGCAATAAGACATCAACACAGCAGGGCTAAATTTTTTTAGGATTGTTTTAAGAGGAACTATCCTAGGAAATACAGTTAGGCCTAATTGTAGGCCTACATAATCTAATACCTAATTTTAGACCCAAGGAGATAACAAGTTATCTAAAGTTCAAAAGTTAATTAAATCAAGATATAATTTCTAATTTAAAAAGAAATCATTTTTGTGAGTTTTAAGATGTTCTTTTCTTTTAAAAGTTAGAAAGTGAAAAGATTGATGTGTAGTATATACAGTATGTAATAAACAGAAAGTGTTGGCAAAACCATAGACTGGGGCCTAAAGCCAAATTGTAAGACACAGAAGTGGTAACTTTCAAGTATAATAGCTGATGTAAGTTATTGTGGCACTCTCCTCAGTCATAACAATCAGATGGACTTGGAAGAAAAACAAGCAAAAGCTACACAAACTGATCTGAATTCAAGATTTAGTGGCTTTTTTCACTTTCATGAAATGGCTAGGCTTCCATTTTCAGAGTGTGTCTCTGGAAGGCTTTGAATATTTCAAAAGCAAATGGCATAGTAAACAGTGAGAAATTACCCCTAAATGAACTCAAAAGTTCATTTGACCATTAGCTATCTTTTTATCCTTATATCAACAAAATCAGTTATTGTTTACCATAAGAATATCTTAGAGAAAAGTCTCTATTGAACATTCTGTGCACAAAAGAGTGTTTCAAGATCTGCTTTCAAAAGCATGTTCTCTAAATCTCATGTTGCTTATTTTACATTTTGTGATGGATTCCACCAGAAGTTTCATATAAAACTGTACTTCAAAATGTTTGCCATAATGTGTTGCTGTTACTATACAGACCATGCATTATGCATTATCCACTTCCCATCATTTGGTGGGAAGTGCCATGTATGGGTGAAAAGTGGGATGAGGTTTGAGTTGATTGCAGTGCTATTTAAAGTACTCCCAGTTAAATATTGAAGTAATTAAAACAAATGATGATTGCTGCACTCAGCCACTTTAGCCACTCTGATGCTCTAATCAAATCAAAAGTAATCAAGATTGAGCCATTGTGGAGGCTTTGGTGGAATGTAAAGAATTCTTTAAGGAAATGAAAGGAGATAACAAGCACTTTGGTAAGACTGTGAACTCAATAACTGTTGAGGAAACTGTTGATGAATCATTCCTGATAATGTATAACTGGATAAGTTAGATTAAATTGGATTTAAAGTTGTTAACATGTTTGTTAACATTTGCTTTGTGTGGCTATTAGTTTTGTTTTTTAAAGTGTAGTGAGCTTCAAGCTTAAGTTAAAGAGATGGCTGACCCTATACCAAGTGTATCAATACTGATCATCATACCACTGTACTAATAATTTTTCCACACTAATCTAATAAGGAATCTTATGAAATAATACCGATACCGACCAAAAACCAATACAAAATTATATAGGAAGACATTTGTTAAATTAAAATGTTATGTTACTTGAACTGGTGCGTCTCTCCATCCCTTAGAACAAACTCCAATATGATCTTCATTAGCCTTCACAGTATAAACCTAGGGCAGCACTAATTCGACTTTTCGGACGTTGTCGATGTAGATATTAGTGTAATATGCTGATGTCTACACCTTATATGTGATCGCAGCCAAGTGTACATTGCAAAAGCTCTCAATTTTTGCTTTCCAAGAGTTTACCGCCATCATAAGTAAGATGATCGTTAGGAAGGATTTTAAGCGTTGCATTTCTCTTTCTCATGCAAAATGAGCAAGGGTATACTTGTTTTGCTTGACCGATTAGACGAAGTGTATTTTTGTGGGAGTTTTACACTGACGCTATTGGTATTTATAGTACGCTGGTTAGCACACTTGTATCTTAACCCTTTCCTATAGTCAATCAATCGCAACCAAAGTATGTGGAATTTTTACAAGTGGGAAGAAATACCTAAAGTGGCATTTCTTCATAAAAAAATTAAAGAAACTAGTCCTATAAAGTTGGTATGTTAAATATCACTGGAATACAGAAATTTCTAGGAGGAGGATTTGTCCCCTAGTGTGACATTTGGCCAAATAAAAGAAAGAACCAGACGTCCACGTCCATATACATAATAATTATAATACATCCATAATGACCAGTTCAATCTGTGGACGGAATTGTATAGCTGTGCAATTATGCTAAATTCTTTTAATGTTTCGACGTGCAATTCGAACAAGCCAAGAAGACTTCCTTAAATGACCATTGAAATAAGAATTTAACTATTTATTATTGAACTATTCCTAGTAGGCAAATCGTTAATGAACTGTTAATCTGCTTAGAGTTGTTTGCGCAATTTCTAAATACTTTCAAAAATAAAATAATTGCTATTAACATAGCTACATCCCTTTATTTTGACAAGTTCGGAAACTTCCCATAGTATCACGAACTCTCCATCCATCCGGAAGTCTGCAGAACATGGCAGAACAGACTCGTCAACTCTTTGATTAGACAGAGCAGCCACTGTATTTCCCACACCCAGCAGATATTTAGATTAGAAGCCTCTCTCGCCTTCGATTTACCCCTTTATCTCCCCAAGAATGCGGTGTAATTTTCTCAACTCCCTGTTGCACACTTCCAACCTGATGGATCGTTTCACTGGTGTGAATTTACTGATCTGTGCGTGAGATGCGCCGGGCGTTGCCTGTGTGCCAACCCCCATTACTACGCGTTTATCAATTAGGGGCCGAGAGAAAAGGATGTTTCTCAGCCTATAGCCGTCTGCAGACCGGCCCAACTACACCATCATTCCATTAAGGCTGGCTCAGCGCCTTCCTCCTATCATACCTTACGTAACGACGAAACCCTTTTACGAATTTTTTTCCCGAGAATGCCACTAAGCCCGTTTTTAAGCCCATTTACAAACCCGAAAGCAAACAAAGAGACTCAAGCTAACAAATCGATACTCTTCCAATACTTTTCTCTTTTCGATTGCTCTATCGTCTTGACGGGTGCCAGGACCGGTTAGTTTCTAGACGGGGATGTAATTCTATAGAAATAGATGAGAAGACACCTTTTCGGTTGTAATCAGAGGATGGTTGAGGTGTTGCGTAATTTATTGCGCTGCTTGCGCTTATAAGGTTAGTGGCAGTTATTGTGCAGGGGCATTGAAATGAAACGTCCAGCTCCTGACGGATAGAGCGGAGAAAGCGCGGAGTTTTATTTTCTTATTACTACTCCATATGGCTACTTCAAAACATCATTTCCGCGCGTTGTGGCAACCTCATTTGAATAATTGCTTTTACTGCATCTGGTCAAGAAGTATAAAAATTCTTAATTAAAAAGCATGGATTTTCGACTGCTGTATGAAACCCTCGTTTTAAAGCATCAGCCAATCTAGTATTGTTTTCTTTAACCACCGATTAATTAATCTAGAAACTTGGAGTATTAATTTAACAAAAATTTACCCAAAAGAGGTTATGCCGCTGTTCACTTTATAACTAAAACTACTCTTAGAGGATTAATTAAGTTTACACACATGCTTTGCAAATAAGATTAAAAATTTAAATCTTCCACTAAGAATTAAATAACAGTATCAGCTTGAAAAGTTATTCATAAATTATATTACCTACAAGATTAAAAACAACAAATTTTATAAGCCCAAAACGAAAACTCCCATCTCCGAAGGCCCACACCGAAAACGCGCTAACAAACCGAATTAAAACCCAGCAGAATAATTTTTTTCATACTTTCCGGAACTAGGAAAAAGAGTTAACGAAGGCGGCCGACAAGCAAACAATTGCGGTAGCGGCGGAGCAATGCTTAAGTGGATGGTATTTACCTTTGCGTGCACAGGTGGCAAGAGGTGAGACTGTGCAGAGCGCCAAGCCGAGCAGAATCCAAGCGAGTTGTGAGACTCGAGGCCCCTCGCATAGGCAGCGCATGATGTGTGTATCGGGCGCTGAACTGTGTGCTGAAGGGTGAAGCCATCATCCAGGGGCAGCTTACATGCTAGCCAATACTGTATCCAGCAGCAGACATCATCACGGGGAGCGTCCATGCGCGTGGACACGTCAAACGAAACACAGTGTCAAGTGCATCCAAGGGAGAAGTAGACGCCAATCCAATAAGCGCAGCCAGCGCCGCCGCTAGCGGGATGGGAGGCAACTATAAATAAGTTAGCGGTTCGAGGAGCCAACGAGATTAGGGCGAATGATAGATGAATAAATTTGCCCGGTCTTACGATTTAATTACGCGACGAATGAAAAAAATCAATTAAAAATGAAGGGGGAGAGAAAAATCGTAGGTTTTAAGTAAGATGCGTGCTTTGCAAAGAAGCGAATTTCGGGGAGCTTTGTGAAAGACGGGCAGGTGATTTCGAAATAGAAAATTGGGAGAAAGGAAAAAAATAAACTTGTTTTTCGGTTTGGCTAACTCTATTTGGTCAGAGTTGAAATTGAATCAAGCTGAACGCGTAACGGGATTAAGAAATTTTAAGGGGCAGCACGCTTTTCGGTAATTAACGCAAACGCATTCGGGTCGTAAGTAGATTTAGACTTGTTTTCAATGAGTCACTTTCAATGGCAAATAAAATTATCTTCCCTCAAATTCAACAACAAGGAGAGAAGGGGGAGAAAAAAAGAGAGAGGAGAAAAAGTCTGCTTCCCTGCACAACGTCTTCTTCCCACTTCGGCAACCATGGCAGCCTAATCAAATAGAAACCGGGAAAAACAAGCCAGCGTGATGGACCCCAACCGGGCATAAATTCCCTCCCAAATTAAGATTATTTCCATTTCGATGTCTCTTCGAGCACGTCCGCCACATCTTTCTTCCTCATCCGACTTGTTGGACCTGCTTTAAATTCTCAACTTTCTTCAATTTAAATGGTAATAAACAGCATTTTCGCTCAGCGTTTACCACTCCTCCCAAAGTCAGAAATTATTCATTGCCTCTTCGGGGGAAAATGAAAAGAAGCATCAGTAGAAGAAGAAAAAAAATAAAGCGCATAAGGAGGAAATATAACCGAGCGGAATCAGCTTTGCCACAAGCAGGACTACTCAATATTTGCATCGTGCGAGAGAGGTAAAGAAAACGAAACTAGTATCGATTAAAAACACTGCGCAACATGCAACCACCATCACCAAAGGCATCTGCCACCGAGAAGCCGCCCCTCGATGATTTCCACTTCTCAAGCGCCGAGACTCATAATGGGATTTGCCCTTCCGGAAAAACCATTTTCTCCCGATCAACACCGGTATCGCTACTACTCCTTCTCGACCGCTTAAATATGCATAAGAATGTCGTCTTCTTACTACTCAAGGGGAAAAGTCTAACCTAAGCACGTCTGGCGGAATGAGATTTCCAACAACTTTTCCTCCTACTTTATTTTTCTCCCTCCCTCTCTTCTCCTGACAACTTCAAAAACTTGGCGTGACGCTTCCTTTTCTCACTGAATCATCATCACCGCTGTCGCTTTTCCCCTCTTTCCCACAAGACAACCTTGCATCGTAATAACTGCGAATGAAGACGGTAGAAGTTGTTAAGGAGTGCGGGGAAGAATGTATAAATGGGGGAGAATGTATAAATGGGGGAGAATGCATAAACGGGGAAGAATGCGGAGCGTAAAAATACGGAGAATGGTTTCTTTTCTTTTTATGTATTCTAACTATCTATTTTGGATGGATGTAATTTGTTGAATGCCTTCGAATGCGAATCTAATCTGATGAGTAACAGTTATCTGAGGGCATTTTTGGATGGGCGCCAGCTGGAGAGCGCCGTCTTCGGGGACTCATTTAGGGCTCCTCGAGAAGGGAAACGTTTCTCTGCATCTGTTCAAACAGGTGAAGAAGAGTGAGTTTCACCTGCTGTGGGAGCGTGGGAGGGAGAAAAAGCCGCAGTGCGATCTTCATCTGCATTGTTTGCGATGCTGTGAATTGGGGAACTGCGCTTGTTGCAGGTGTAATTCGCTGGCGGGATGCGGTCCTTGGAGAGGCATAGGGTTTTCGTTATTAAGCCGAGGGAACGGTATATGGTAATTTGGAGGGTGTTGTATTACTGCGGTATAAGGGCAGTTTGGCGTTCTGCGGAGTAGGGGGAAAAAATTTTATAAAGTCTTAAAAAGAAATTTATGGTTTGGAATGAGGGTGTCGTTAAAATTAGTTTTCTGATTGGAGAGATGTCGTGATAAGATTGAATGCTTTGAGCTAAAATATCAATTTTGTGATTGCGATTCTGTTGAGCGTAAATGCCAGAATGAATCGATAAGACATTAAGACTAATAGGATTTTTCACCAGCTTTTTCCTCCGGTTTTTTAAATATTTAATATTCAATTTCCACATCTTTCATTTTTTTCAATTATAAGAAGATTTGTCTTTTTATGTAAATACACGCAATATTCTGTACTTTTAATTTCCTAGTAGATTTTGTCAGGCAAGGTAAAACTTTCCAAGGCCAAGAATAAAGGCAAGATTTTAGCAATGTGATCAATCTAATGCCATCTTCGCAATAATCAATGTTTCAAAAATAACCAACAAAAACCTGTAAATAAATTACTTCAAATGTCAACTCTGATAAATTTACTTCACTCCCATCTGCTCTCAGAATATTTCTACCATCATCATCAATCCTTTTATATATATTACACTTGACTGCTATTAATTCTTCTGATTAAAAAAAGAAAATAAACTGCATTTTTGAAATGTAACACGTTTAAATAAATCGAAATTTACATGATCACTATATTTATAGTGAGTTACATTATTACTATATCACAATGGTGTCTCAGACCACATTGCTTCGAAACCACGAAAGTTCTTTTTAGATACTGTAATGTCACCTTGGTATGTGAAAAGAAGGAAGTGGCAGAAGGTGAAGATATAATTTGTTTGTATGCTTTAAAAGAACTGTCTTAATTGTCAGTGCTTATTAATAGTTATAGGTCTGGGGCGAGACAATAGGACAAGCCTTAGAAACTAATTTTTCCTCGGCTTCGCCTAGGAAAAATTAGTTTCCAAGGCTTGTACTAGGTCTGCTATGTCTCCTATTGTCAAGCCCAGACCTCTAACTGGTTTATCTAACTATTTTTACTTTTTCTTTTTCTGGATTACATCAGTTATCAGGTCTTAGGACGATATGAGATATATCAACAATGAAAAGAGTAAAAATAGTTAGATAATTATTGTTTAATAATTTTAATTCCTTAAAGTAAAACAGGTGTAGTCAATGCTATATGTCAGAGCCTAAATATGGGATGAGAATATTAGAAGGCCAAATATTGCTTGCTTTTTTTTCAATCCACTTCCATTATACAGTAAATAGAAATATTTTAGATATTATTTTTAACTGGAAATAAAATTGTCAGCATTTAACACTGTAGCGTCATTTTCAGAAATCAAAACAAATCAGATACGCATCCATCAGTCAACAAGATACCGAATGGCTTTAAAGACTGAGAATAACGCAATTAAAATCTCCCATTGCAAACTACACCAACCTTTAAATACGTAATTTAACTTCTCATGGACGAAACCTCAAAGCTCCCTTGGCTACTTAGTATCGAATGCGAACTCTCACAAACGCAATCAATAGCATCCAAATCTTTCAGTTACTAAAACCCTCCAGAACTAAAAATCCACTCACCTCTAACCCTTCTTTAAACTTTCGCTCCGACTCTTTAAAAAAAAATATAAACAACCTACCAATTTATTATACATCAAACCAGACCGCAGAACCATTTTGCCCATAGGGCATTTTCCCAGAAAACTGCCCAGCACAACTCCAATTTAAACGCACTGTTTGTTTGTTGCCTGGAAACCTCAGTCATCATCATACTCAAACTTCTTTTCTCCCTTCCTCTCCTTTTCGGATAAGAGAGTTTTGCTCGCCGGCTTTTGACCCTTGATGGAGAGGCCATTCGATGTCGGCGGGCATTTGGTGTTTGGCTCACGTGCGCTGTCCATTCATCTTATTGCGAGGGCTTTCCATGTCTCATCAAGGTAATGCTTGTATATCTTGCATTTGGGCCCCCTGATAACGCGCTTCTGCCGCCACTTGTGGAGATTGGTCTTCTACCCGGCTCCTGCGGCTTCGCAGACCCTGCAGCATCCATCACCCATAGCAACGCCTGCGACAACTTAATCTGCGAATGTCGTTATCCCTGGCTGCTCGAAATTCCCCCCGTTTTTGATTGGCTCGTAATAGTCACACATGCCAATTGAGAGATTGCCAAATGGCGGAAAAAAGAAAAGGGGATTTGCATGTTGGTTGGGGGAGGAAAAAAAAGTACGAAATAGAATTCAGCTGGTTTGGTTTTGGAGGACATAAAAGGGTTCATCGCAGAAGTAATAAAAGTTGAAACTGAGCTAAGTCAAAGAGTGGCGAAATGGTATTTTGTTGCCTTTGTTGAGGTTTTCTCGAGAAAGTTTAATTAAGAATAGAATGGTGCTCTGGGTTCTTCTGCACAAACAGGAGTGATCAATATATAAGAAGAAAAAAAAGCTATATAAACAGCAAGTAAACTAATTTAGTTAATTTAAGGGGGAAGGGTCTTGGCGCGGAAAGGAAAGAAGAAGTCGACAAATTAAATATTTTTGTTCAAATTGAGATAAAAATCTTGTTCTTCGGATTTTGTTTGTTGTTCTTCGTCTTTTAATGCTTTATTTGTCTCGATAAAGCAAAAGCGATTTCCAGCCAACAGTTTTCACAGCTTCCAAATTAAATTCTCTATCGAATCCAATCAACAGAAGCGGCTAATTGTTTTTCAAGTTGATAGACAAAACACCTTTTCCTCCGCTTTTTCCCGAGCGCCATTTGCAGCTTTTATTGCCAGACTGCTGATTATAATTTAGAGCATTAAGGTTTGGCGTAATGAATTTTATATGTTTCGCGCATCCGCTAATCCATACTTTCCGGAGAAACGGCTAAACTGGGGGGGGAATATATAATTATTTACGATAGATTATACGTAATTAGCAGGGTAAAGTGCAAAGCCGGCTTTTCGAGCACATCAATTTCTCCGCCAAAGATTGCGATGTAATTATTAATTATGGCGCAATTCAATTACACCTTTCGGTTAGCACTTCATCTTCAGTCCGTCCGTTGGATTAAAAATTAAACATATGTGTGTGATGTGCCGATTGCTTTAGCTTTACCTTTGCGGCTGTCTTGGGGCAAAGTTTACTCCGCAAACAAAACTAAAAGCATGGAAAGTGGAAACTAAGCTCTAACGAGAAAATCTGCCATTAGGGGAATAACCTCAGCTCCTAAATAATATTATTTGTGTCATTTTGGAAGGCATTTAGTCGCGTTGCCATATAATACACCTGCGAGCATTAATAACTTTATTCTAGTTTAGTATTGTGTCACTAGGTTTTTTTTTACAGTTTCTTATAATATCTAGTTCCTAATCCCAGCATGATTGATTCGTGATTGAAAACAAACATCTGGTCACTCGACAATTCCTGAAGTGTTATGGGTGGATCCAGCCTCGAATACAAGGAGTTTGTAAGAGACTTGAAAGAAACACCTAGTGACACAATACTAAACTAACATTTAATTTCTTCATGCTCGCGGTTGTACATTTAAGCTAGTACTTTTAGACTATCCCCTATACATATTATGTAAAAAATATTGCAAAAAAAATCTACTTACCTTCGCGAAATGTCCACCTAAGGGTGGTCTTTAACTCTTTAATAGCTTCCTTACTGCTTGGAAATGGCGAGAACACGGATGGAGTAAGCCTGGGATTAGCGCCCTAAAAATAACAAAAGTGCTTCACTATAGAACCACATCAGGCAATTTCGCCAAAAAAATATTATCTCTGATCACCACTTACTTTGGCCAGAATATTAGAAAACAAAAAAGTTTGTGTACTTCAATATTAGTGTGGCTGAGATAAAACCTTATAATAAATAAACCAAACATTTATTTAAAGTACATAGCCGAAAGCAGTTTACAGATTTATCGGCGTTCCAATGAATTATGACGGCGTAACATTTTGAAACTCAAATATCGTTACTGCAGCGAATATGCGAAGCGTGAATATTGTGGATTAGAATGAAAGTTTGATTTAAATCGATCCGAAGTGCGATTTTTCAACAGAAAACTTTTATGCGCTTCAAAGTGCATATGCCTATGTATATTTCCTATAGTATTCATGTGCTTTTTCGAGTGGAAACTTCTTTAAAAAAAAAAACTTCCTCTATGTCCTGTAAATTTCTTGAATAAAAGTTTCTTCGAAGAAACATTTCTTGCCCATAGGCACAGAACATAGGCTTAACTTTCTACTTCTTAGTTTCTAAACTTGATTCTGGTAAATACCAGATTTATTTCCTCCTAATCCTTTAAAAGAGAATTATTTTCTTTCAACGGAATATTTTATCATTATTTAAATACAAATTTTGTCGTACGGAGTGATTTACAAATAGCAATCAGCAGCATAATCAAATTCTTAAATAACTGTCAAAAATAAGCAAATACTTCAAAAAATGCTTCGCGGATTCGCGCCGCGCGGATATGTAACCTGCCAACAGTGTAAAATATTTTTC